>JAOTON010000467.1:20000-102500 GCA_034440635.1 Lepas anatifera | reverse complement strand
GGCGTTTGGGGGTGTCAAAAGATAGTTTGGCTCCCACCCCTCCAGCGCTTTGGGGGAATGGCCGGAATGCCCCCCTGCGTCCGTCAATGGATATAGGCGAATGGTTAGGGGGCTATGGAACCCAAAATCATGAAAAGCATATTTAAATGTTTTTTTAAGAACATAGGCGAAAATCGGGTGGTCGGGGGCAGGGGGTTTTTGGTCGTTAGTGGAGCTTAGAATCGTGAAAAACATATTGATATGGTTGTTTAAGAAAATGGGCGAAAATCGGGTGGTTGGGGTAGGGGGCTTTTTGTCACCCCTGGATCCACCCCTGGGGCCAGTCTGTAGCATGAACGTAGAGCTTCGTCACTGGCCGCCCCCACCCCACTAGAAAGATCTGTGGCGACACCTCTACGCCCATAGGGTTTTGTATAGAACTTGTATTACCCTACCTATCTACTAGTGTTGTTAACCCATCCAGAAACCCCCTCCCCTTCCGGATAGAACAGAGATATCCACCC
The DNA here is from genome assembly GCA_034440635.1 of Lepas anatifera. Lineage (NCBI taxonomy): Eukaryota > Metazoa > Arthropoda > Thecostraca > Lepadidae > Lepas > Lepas anatifera. The sequence goes on along the minus strand of JAOTON010000467.1, from coordinate 101,997 downwards.
ATGGTCTGTAGGACGTATGAATGTGATGTTTTCTAAAACAATATGATGCCATAGGACTATGATGGAACTAAGTGCACGCCAGTTTTTCCTCCTTTTGGATCACTTCCTGACACAAAAAAAGAAATTCATTTTTTTAGACCTTACATGAGTTACTTGATCCTTCGATAATTATTCCTGGGATAGGTAGCTACTTTGCCTTTTCACTCTAATTTCTGCCTAGCCTAAAAAGCTTTCTTAGAGGCCATGCTGACTTCAAAATCGTATCAATAATTGAAGTAGAAAGATCCAGACCATTGGAATTGACATGCCCACTCTCAGTGGCGGCTTGTTGCAATAGGTACCCAATGTTGTGGATGCTTTATGAATACCCTGTGAGGGTTAAAATTGGGTAGATTCTGCGTTTTGGTGATCTCACTGATTAGCACATATTGGATCACAAGCAGCCATACCAAAAATACCTGGACTTACCTATCTTCAGACTCATGGGACAAATGACTAGACGCCTTCGCTTTTCCAGTAACACGCGCCCGCTGGGGTCCCTTCCATGACGCGCCCCGGTGGGGGGCGTTTTCGCCCCCTCCGTATCTCGTTCCCCACGAAAACTAAAGAAAAATTACGGGCTGCGTTCGAAAGCTCTTGACAAGACGAAGAGAATTTATACGAAGTATCTTTATGTCAGGTCACTATTGAGGTCAGCATAGGTCAAAGAATCCTCCATACGCTTACAACAGAGCAGTGTACATTTCCCTATATAAATCTGCCCTCAGGAGAGCTAGAGCAAATATTTATGCATCATTGGATTCCTCTCATCGCAGCAAATCGAATGATGTATAATATGACCTTGCTAGGTCAAATAGTGAAAATGACCTGACCTCGACCTTAGTCAGGGTCACAGAGTGACCTGGTATGGTCATGCTGCATATTGATCGACTTCCCGTGACAATATAAACACAATGCAAGCAGAATGGGAGCTTTATCTCAATTTAGTGAGAAGTTATTGGCAAAACAATCACTCTCTGCTCCCGTGACCTGATATGACCTTTGAGAGGTCAGATGCTCAAAAACTTAACTTTATGGTCACGATTGTGGTAAGAATAGACATTTTGAGGATTTTCAGCCTTATCTATCCAGTATTTCCTGAAAACGAGTCCATTCTATTTTTCACCATAGACTTATAATGGGGTAAACAAAAAATTGACCTCACCTTTGGTCACCCATATCAAAATTCTGAGATAGCACATTTGTAGACCCTAATGATCTTATCATGTTGTGAAAGTTTCAAACTGATCGGTTTGCTAATGTTCCATGGGCGCTGCCTCAAACTCGTAATTTTAGGTTTTGAGGTCGGGTCACTTGACCCTGAATAGCTCCTTGACCTGACATGACCTTAACTAAAAAATGTGGTCAAATGTGTAAAATTAATCAGGAATAAGGTACCGTAAGTTTCGTTGTTCTGCGTCTCTTTGTTCTTGAGCTATCTGGAAAAAACCAGGAGGGGGCGAATTTCGCCCCCCCAGCGGGGCGTGTGTGAAGTCTAGTATAAGTGAAAGTCTAGTCCTAAGGACTATCTACATCTCCCAATGTAGTTATTTCTTTTGGGTAAATTTTTATTATTTTTAATTCAGAGTACTCCACCAGCATGTTCTCAATTAATTTTCACTTACCTTAGAAATCTACCCAAAAATGGTGCAGCCTAAGTGATTAAGCACTTTTGCTTTTCTATTAATGCTAGCATGAATGAAAGCCTAGTCCCAAGAACTAAACACTTGCTTTCAATATTTTTGTTTTACATTTTTCTCGGCTACAAAGCAACTTTTCACTTATCCGTCATGATCCAAAGCAAGCTATTTGATTACTTTGTCCATGATAAGCACATTGGGACATACGCGGATCCAGGATTGCCGATCGGGGGGCACCTCCCGGGGGGCGCCATCCGGACCAGGGGGGCGCCACTTTTGACCGGCAAAACCTATCAGGTGGGCGCCAAATCCTATCGGTGGGCGCAGATTTTCGCATCCTGGGGGGAAAGGGTGGGAAGCGACATTTCAGGGGGCGCCATCGACCTTTCAGGGGGCGCCGTGACCATTTCAGGGGGCGCCGAGGGTCGATCGGGGGCACGTGCCCCCTTTGCCCCCTGGATCCGCCTATGCATTGGGACCCAGGCCGAAACGCGGGTAGTCACTTCACACTAAGGTTAGTCAATAACTCTGTGTGAAACTGAGTTAAATGTCTTTTACTAGATCTCTTGATATTTTTAACATTTTACTATCAAGCTCTTTGATTTGTTTACTAAAAAGCACACATTTTGTTGTGACGCAAGCCGAAAAGCGAATAGTTGCTTTAAACTAAGGTTAATCAATAACTTATTGGAAAATTAAGTTGAAGTTCTTCAAGTAGATATTTTCTTTGTTAACACGCGCATTGACGGGGGTCTGAGCAACATTTGCTTTGACGAGGGGGAGGCGGGTACCCGCCCCCCTTAAGATCTCGAGAACCACGGTAGGTAGCGAAAAACGGTAAACGGTGTTGGGTTGCCCATCCACTTCTCCATCGAAAATATTTGAACCATTTTTGTCAGGTCACATTTAGGGTCACGAGAGGTCAAAACATGCCGTAATAGGGATAACATGTAAATTAAGTTTTTCGGCCATTACATCTGAACAAATAAAGATAGAGCAAAACCACATAAACCATATGAACCCTCGCAGCAAGCCGAATCGAATGATATATAATTTGACCTTGCTAAGTCAAATAAAGGATTTGACCTGACCTTAGGTCAAGTCATTGTCAAATTATATAAAATGCATATCATTAGAACCGCAAAACCAGGGCGAGTCTAATAAAGCTAAAATAAACGCTCTATCACTATTCGTTACTGAGTTATACAGTAAAAACCAATTTTCCTATGTATTTCCAATGGAGAGGTCATGACTCGTACCTGACCTTAGGTCATCGATATAAAAATACCGGAACACATTTTAGAGAACTCGGTGGGAACATTATGTGATATGAGTTTCAATCGGATAAGTTCACCCTGCTCCGACTCCGACTCTTAAACTTTTTTGAGGTCAGGTCACTTGACCTGTACTGGTGACATGACCTGAGATGACCTAACCTTAAAATTTTCACAGAAGTTGTAAAAAGGATGAGGTAAAAGTATGCCAAGTACGGCGGCGCTACGCACCGCCGTTTTACTGCTATCTTTGGCAAACCCGAGGGGGGCGGGTACCCGCCCCCCCATCAATGCGCGTGTTAAGTTTTCACTAGGGTACTTGATCTTTGGCTACTTTGTCACTGATGAGCATATATTAGTACCAAAGCGGAAAAGCTAGTATTCGCTTCACATTAAGGTTCAAGCACAGGCAGATCCAGGGGGGCAAAGGGGGCACGTGCCCAACCCGATCGACCCTCGGCGCCCCCTGAAATGGTCACGGCGCCCCCTGAAAGGTCGATGGCGCCCCCTGAAATGTCGCTTCCCACCTCTTCCCCCAGGATGCGAAAATCGGCGCCCACCGATAGGATTTGGCGCTTTTTCCCCACAAGACGTTTCCTATGCATAAGAAACGTTATTGATGATCCGTTTTGTAATAGTTGTGGTGAGGTGGATAGCATTCAGCATTATTTTTTTCAGTGCGATGAAATCCAATTATTTTGGAATGGGTTAGCTGAAAGAATAAATAGGAAGCTAAACCGGGAGAAACAGTTTACTCCTTGTGCTAAGCATATATTGCTTGGAAACATACCAGCGTTGGACGTCGTAAATCTTATAATTTTGATTGCAAAACAATTCATTGCTTACCGGCGCGCTCGAGAAGAAGTAGTTCAACTAAATCATTTTATACCCTTTATTATCAAGCAATTCAAGATCGAATTAGTTATCGCTACAAAAAATAATAGGATCGACAAATTTGAGCAAAGATGGGCTCCGTTCATCAATCAAAATTCAGAATTCAACATTTAGACTTTTACCTTGGATTGGTTCTAGAGGATTTTGGACTTGATTAATTCTGACTGGCCGGTGATGTCGGTCTCTCCATCTACGGGATCATCGCGTATCCGAGCTTGAATTACACGTTATTGAGTTTTGGGAGGGGGGATGGGTGGGCAGAGGGTTTGGGAGGGATATGATCGTTGTTGAACTGTTGTGACATCCTTAGTGATGTGTTGGTTCGTGTTAGCGTTCCATAATTGCTTGCAGCTATTGTTGATAAGCTGCTTCTCTACGCTTGCGTTAGAAAATGTCGCATTTCAACGAGCTGTTGTGTCATGTATCTTCTGAATTACCAGAAATGAAATACAAACTCTAAAGTAAAAAAAAAGATAGGATTTGGCGCCCACCTAATAGATTTTGCCGGTCAAAAGTGGCGCCTCCCCGGGAAGGTGTCCCCCCCCCCATCGGCAATCCTGGATCCGCATATGGGTTCAAGGAAGGCAATTTTGACACATTTAGAGTTTTCATGGACACAAACTTCGCATTCTCTGAAGCTTGGACTAGATAAAATGTACAAAAAATTCGTTCGTTGTGCGGACTTTCGCCACTCGAGATTAAACAAGCTGATGATCAACTTGTTTAAGCTCGAGTGGAGAAAGTCCTCGCAACGAACGAATTATTTACGACTCCGCTATGACGTACAAAAAAAAGTCTCCAAATAACTTTCATGCATTATTTTTCTGTATATAGGTGAGTTGGAGAGCAAGTATTTTTATTTTCTCTAGTCTAAGCTTCAGATGATAAAAGTCTGGGTCCATGAAAATTCCCTAACAGGTCAAAATTGCCAATCTGGCTGAGGTTAGCAAATAGTTTAGCGCAAAAGTGAGAAGAATGTCCTTTAATAGATCTCTTGAAGGTTTTTATATATTTTAAAAATAAGCTGTTTGATAGCTTTTTCACTAAAAAGCACATATTCATATTAGGATACAAGTTGAAAATCGAGCTATCACTTCAAACATCAAGGCTTTTCACTAGCTTAGTAGAGAGCAGAGGTGTGCATTTCAGATTTTTTATTCGGCTCAACTCAAGTCGCGAGCTGAAAGCAATTCGCTCAATTCCAACTTAACTCACCATCAAAATTTCAGTGAGCCGCAGGGGTGCAGCCAGAGCTTTGGTATGGGAGGGCACACCAACTTTGAGGGGCACCCCGGGAGAAAAAGGACACTTTTTAATGTAATCTGAAATACTTACTATATCTTTATTCGTTTCATTTTTGGGGACCTTTGGTTCAAAAAAAATGTAATTATGGCATTGACGGAGCAAAAACTCGATTAAAATGGAAAAAAATGAAAAAAAGAAAAGAATCACCAAAATGCCATAGAAATAGCCAAAACACGACTGTCTTGGATATATTTAACGACAAATCAGCCAATTTATGTAAGTTATTAACATCAGATAAATCAGCGGAACCTGTGATATCTGTCACCATGTGCAGGCTAAGACATATTGGAGTGGAAAAATCATTTGTTATGCCCACTGGTTTTGTCGTGACGATTGAGCTCTGGTTGAACGCAGATTAAGTTCCTCGCCTCCCACAATGGCCCTGAGAGGAGGAGCGGCATAGTGTCATTGGAAGAATAATATTTGTCTGCCGGAATAATTTGCCTGATACCTTTTGAACGCGTTTATTAAGTTCCATATTTTCAAGGATCGGCCCCAGTTAAAAAAAAGTGAATAGGCCGGTGATTTGGTGGAGGTGGTGTGGTGTAGTGTGAAAATTGTGAAAACTAGTTCTTCATTTAAATTAATTAGTAGAAGTCCTGGTCTAGGGGACTGTGCTCTGAGCTCAGGGGCACATACCTTTTTATCATCCCTTCCGAGAATCCACCAGTTTAGGTAATTTGTATAACCAGGGGAGCCTAGGCATCACAAGCCGTTTTAGCCATGCCTCAATACTCGTTAGCTCCATTTTACAAGGGGAGTTTCCATTGTGTTCTTATTCCCCATCTATTCAAGACCAGCTCTGGGGCCCCCTAGTGTGGACCAGAGCCCTCCAGAGCAGCTTCCCCGTCCCACCAGTTGTGCCTCCAGGTACTAGACTGGCTCAGTGACCCCGCCCTGAGATGATTGGAGTTGGCCTTGTGTTCCTCTTCTCTGTCTACTCAAGACCAGCTCATGCCCCCCCCCCCGAGCAGCTCATGCTTCACCCAGGGACTAGACTAGCTCAGTGTCCCCAGAGATGGGATCATCAGACTAGCTCAATGGGCCCCAGATAGGCTCATAGGGCCTTGAACCGGCTCAAGGAGCCCCGGAACAAATTGAGGCTCCCAAGTCCCCTCAGGAGGCCTCAGGCCAACTTAAGGGACTCCCACAAGCTCGGCGCCCAGCAGACCAGCTCAGGGTACCCCCAGAACCTAGATCCGCTCTTGGGCCCCAGATCGGCTCTTGGGGCCCAGATCAGTTCAGAGGCCTCAAGTCAGGTCAGGGGCAAGACCAAGTCAGGGGAACCAAATTAGCTCAGGGATCTCTCACCAGTCCGGGGCCCAATCAGTTCAGGAGCCAGCCCCAAAGCTGCTCAGGGGACATCAGATCGGCCCAATATGATAGGCTTCGGTGACAAACTATCAGATCAGTGGTCCCCGACCAGCTCGGGGCCCAGATCAGCTCGGGGGTACCAAATCAAATCAGGAGGGACTTAATCAGCTCAAGACCCCTATTATCTCAGGGGCCCTCATCAACCTTTGTGGGCCCAGCTCAGCTCAGGGCCTTAGAGCTGCTCAGGAAATCACGTAATCAACCCAGGAGACCCAGTTCAGCTGAAAATGCACCATATTAGCTCATGGGCACCAGACTAGCTCAGAGGGAATCAGATGGGCTCAGGAGGCACAATGATGACTCAGGAGGCACCAGATTGACTCAGGGGGCATTAGTTTAGCTCAGGGGGCACCAGATCAATCAGCCCGGGGGTCAAATCAGTTCCTAGATGCCAGACCAGAGCAGGGGCACATATCAGCTCAGGGAACATAAGATCAGCTCAGGATGCACCAAACCAGCTCAGGGGGAACCAGATCATCTAAAAAGACATCAATAACCAGCTCAGGGGGCACCTGATCATCTCAAGAGGCACCATATTCGCTCAGGGGACAATAGATCAACTCCGGGAGGCATGAGATCAGGCCAGGGAGGAAAATCAGCTCAAGGGGCACTAAAACAGCTAATGGGCACCAGGTAAGCTCGGGGGTACAATACTAACCCATAGAGAACTATATAGATTCAATAGGCACAATAATTTGCCCAGTGGGCACCATATTGACTCAGGGGGCATCAGATTAGCTTAGAGGGCATGTGATCACCCCAAGGGGCCAGGACAAGCGCAGTGGGCACCAGATGAGCTCCAGGGGGCACCGCCCGCCCTCGCGATTATTGGCTCCGCCCGCATGATTATTCGCTAAATGCAGTGTAGTTGGATCTAAGTTCAACGGCGTAGGGCACTAAATTACGAGAGGTACGGCCCAAACGGGGTACACCGCCTCGCGGCAAAAGAGCACACCGGCACCGATGGGGGGCACGTGCTCCTCTTCCAACTGGTTGCGCCCCTGGAGCCGATTCAACTTTGACTCAAACTACCATCCTGCCAACTCAACTCAACTCACAGGCAAATGGTCAATGGGTCGACTCAAGTCCAACTCAAGCTTTCATGCTGTCAACTCAACTCCAAATTTAACTGGGATTCAAAATAAATGAATAAATATTGAATGCATAATTAAAAATTAATGAATGCACAAAACGGTCAACGTGAAGGCTGTACAAAGAGTAAGAAAGGAAACTGAAGAATCATTACTATTCGAACCATTACTCCAGCACCCCACTCAGCCCTGCGTGTCGCATGAAACTATCAAATCCTCCGTATGTACGCAGGTCCCACTCCCCTCCCACTCTATATCCCTACTCCTCACTGTATTGCTTAGGTTCCTGCTATGAATTTCCGTGATATATGTAGGACCGATCTGTGCTTTGTACCAATTCAATGTGTTTTCATATGTGTTGTGGGCGATTCCCTTCATGTTTCATGTGGTTCCCTTCATGAGATTAGCCAGGAAAATTTCGGTCTATGTGTCAATACGCCACTTTTTTATCTGTTCCAAAACCTGTCTTTGACAAGTCCCTTTAGTGCACCCCCTTCTCCTGGTCCAAACTGTCTTTTTCTTACTTTCTTTCTTTACATGGGACAGGGCGCTAATGTGTTGGCGGAGGGCTGTTCATTGGTTGGGGGTGGCCATTTTTAAGAAAATATTAAGGTTTCAAGCTTGAACTAACACCGGGTTGGTGGGGTCGACGTCGGGCTCGTAGTCTTCCCGCCCTTTGCTAGCCGCACTGCACGGTCTGTATGCCCTTGACCAATCTCACCAATGTTCGCCCGCCTCCTGCTGGTCTGCCGCTGACCCTGTTTCCCCGCACATCCCTAACTATTGCATATTTTCAGGGCGTGGCCGCTCACCTCCGACCTCGGCCCTGGCTGGTTGGGCGCCGGCTTTTCCTCGCTGCTTTCGTCGCCGCTATGTTGAGTTGGCGACTCTCCCGGCATCATCTCTGGTGGCCCGGTGGTGATCCACCGCGACCGGCCGCGCCCCCGCAGGCCGGCAGGGGTGTGGTGAGGGCGCGTTCGCCCGGCCTTTCGACTCTGCTGCGGTTGTGGCGTCGCGCTCGTCGGCGTCCTGATCCGCCGGGGACGAGGTCTCGTGGACCTACGGAGGGTGCGTATTCCGGGAAGGCTGATGAGGTCGGCCGGGCTGCGTCCCCCGTCGCTGGCGGCTGACTGCCGCGCTACTCCTGCCCGGCGGTGTCGCCGCTGGGAGCCGCGATGCCGCCTTCCTGGACGTCTGCCTGGGACGCGCCTATCCACCTGCTTCCGCATTCTACCGCCCACCCATCTCTGTGACCAGGAGACGACACGACATCTCCTGGTGGTCTACCTTCTGGTTTGCTGCTGCCTGCCGCCCTCATCTTCCAGTTCCTACCGATGGACTAGTCTGGTAGCTCGATCTACACGGACGCAGTACCCATTTCCTGCATGGACACAGCCTACCCGACTCGGCCCGCCAGCCTCTTCATACCGCCTGTGGCCTTCTCTCGCGTGGACACGCCTCGGAACTACCACTACGGGCATCCTCCCAACAACCGCCTGACCAGCGTACCGGAGGGCCGCAAGCGGCGGCAGTGCGGCGCCCGGGCTCTCCCGCCTGCAGGACTACATGCCGCAGCACCCACTGGTCGACTGGCCTACCTTCGAGTCGCAGGCTCGCTTACCGCTCGCAGGCTTACCATTTGGTCAACGCCTCCAAGTATAGGCTCCCCTCCATCGGCACCAGGCGTCTGGACGGTGGCTCCGGGGCGAGGGAGGTGCCTGGAAATTGAGTATATGGACATACCAATACATGGACATTGAGCTGCCGGAGGGCGTGACCGCTCATCTCTGACCTGGGCCCTGACCGGGTAGGCACTGACTTTTCCTTGCTGCTTTCGCCGCCTCTGCGTTGAGGCGGCGAACCCCAGCATCGTCTCTGGTGGCCAAGGAAAAATTTGACATCTTCACCGGCCTGCCAGCCTCTTCATAACTCCTGTGGCCTTCTCTCGCGTGGACGCGCGCCAGAACTTCTGTTACCAGCGTCCTCCCAGCAACCGCCTGACCATCGTACCTAAGGGCCGCAAACGGCGGCAGTGCGGCGCCCAGTCGCCCTACAGGACGACATGCTGCAGCACCCACTGGTCGACCGGCCTACCTTCGAGGCGCAGGCCAAACAGCGCCCTCCGCTCGGGGCCCCTCGCCAGACCTCCTCGATTTCTGATTTATGTTCTCAGAGTTTATCATATGAGCAGAGCTAGGCAAGTGCGCTCCTTTAGTGCGCTCCTGTGCTCTTGCGTACGTACGGACTGCCTTTTTAGGAACGCAAGAGCGCAGGATCGGCCTTTTTTCCAACGAGCGCAAGTAAGAGGAGCGCACCGCCTAAATTTTGAAGCGCTCCTCATTGTATGAAGCGTGAACCCTGCACTGAAGAAATTGAACTACATAAAAGTATACACCTTTACAGCTTAACTGCATAATATACGGAAAAATGCACATTCACAGCGCCCTCTGTAGCCTATCCTTGCAACACAGAGGTGCACAACGTCTGGCGCAAGTATTGCCATGCTTGTTGGAAGTGTTTGTTACAGTATGTTACGTGAATATACTTGCAAATACCTATGCTTGAGTGGATTTCACGCATCAGTGTTGGTCATAGAAATAGTTATTTTGTTTTCGATGTCCATGCATTATCTAAGATTGAACATTTTCGTTAACCTTGTTGGATTGAACTAGTTTGTGCGGTGTACCTAACTCGCATTATTTCATTTTTTAATAAAATGCGACATTTTTCTTTTCATTTCTTTTTAAGAAGCTGAGTTAACTGGGGAGGGAGAGGGGGTGAATCCCCTTGGTCAGTAGCGTTCGGCTCTGGACCCAGGTCAATTGCGGGTTAATAGTTTGGAACACAGGAACGCAGGAGCGCTAGCGCACCGAGTGCAAAAATTAAGGGGCGCTATTCCAGAAGAGCACTAACTGCGGTCGGAGGAACGCAGGAGCGCTAACACATCACCAAAAATCGAGGAACGAGCCCAGCACTGCATATAAGCTCTGAAACCAACAAAGCACTTATCTCGGAGGGCCTCAATAGTAAATATTGGGGGCTCAAGAGCTAGTTTCGCATTCCCCAAGCCATGCGCTTGGCTTCAGGGCCCAGGAGCTGATCTCAGGGCCTCCAGAGTTGGTTTCTAGAGGCACAAAATCTTGCCCGGGGGCCCGGAATTTTTTAATAAAAATGTGACCAAAAAACGTATTTACGTTCGTTTTTTTAGATGTAAATATTTTAAAGCTGTACCTACCGCGAAAAGGATCTGATTATTGATGTACCAACCTTCGCGAGATTGATACAAACATTAACCCTCGCCCTTGCAGGTCCGAATAAACGGTGGCGCGAAGTGCCGCCCGTACTTGGCACCCCTGATCCTTAATGGATTGTACCACTTCCCTCAAAATCTTAAGCTTCAGTCATATCAGGTAAATTTAACAGGCTAGGCCAAGTGATCCTACCTAACACAAATGTTGAAGATTGCAGCGTTAATTTAGGTCAAAATCATCAGACAATCGCCCCACCGGATGTTACATTGTTACAGAACATGTTTTGGGATTTTTCTAAGATCCCTTGCCTGAGGTCAGATATGGGGTATGAAATCTGTCTTGAAGATTCATGGAGAACGTGGGTTGGTAAGAATATCTCCCTTTCTGTAAATATGGCTTAGGATACTGGGCTACTGACCAGTACGAGAGGAATCGAATGACGCCTATTTTAATGTTGGCTCTACCTAAAAGCAGTCAGACGCTAGACCTCTTAAAGGGAATGTGGCACCTTCATAACATGATTTTAACTGAGATAGCGAAGTTGGAAAGCAAGTCGGAGAACCCAGTACTCAATATATAATATTTCTTGGAACTCGAGATTTCCGTAGAAAAAGGCTTATTCCTACCTGAAATGTACCCCTCATGTACCATTAGCAGCAGACCATAGTTGTCATGGCTGTTGGTGTGACGACATATGCTGATGTCACGGTGAGTATCAGCCAATCGAAGCCCTTGAAGCGGATTGAAAATGGTAGTGGTTGGCAGATCATGACATCATCCACAGGCAGATATGTATTTATTTCCCTAGAGGAACATTTTGAAAATCAAAACGTTGAGCTTATTGTACATTTTTCAGAGAAATCATGGACAGTTCCATGATTTTTTTACTAAAAGTTCCCCAATTAGACTAAATTCCAGGATTCGACAAAGGTGTCACCTTCCTTTTAAGTAACAAGCAACCATACCATCAACTGTCATCTTCTTTAACGTGTTTGAGCTGAACATTGGCCCGAACAAAAGTGACTGATGAAGCTTCTTCGTCATTTTCATGCCATATCAACCACCCTTAGCGTTTTCCGCTATACCGCGCAGGAACCAATCTGGAAGGGGTGTTCAAACATATGGGCACAGGCAGAGCACACGGGGCCCGGACAGACCATGGAGAGCCCGGGAAGACCACAGGGAACTTTGAAACCCATAAGAGTCCGGGCAGCCCACAAGGGGCACGAGCAGACCACGGGGCCGAGACAGGCTGTAAAGGACCCGGGCAGACCAAAGAGGTCCCGAGTAGGACGCCAGAGGTCCGGGTAGAAAAATGGGGTTGACCGCAGGGGACCCGGAAAACCACAAGAGGCCAGCTGATCCACAAAGGGCCGGGGTAGACAACGGGGGCCCGGGTAGAGTAAACAGAGCCTGTGCAGACTAAAAGGGGCCAATGCAGAACACAAGGGCCACGGTGTCTCTACAGGGGGGACATTTTGGAACACAGGGTTCAAAGGTATGCCAGGGGGTCCGAATGCAGACACTAGATGTCCAGGTAGACTTCAGGCGCCCGCATTCATGACAGGGCCTCGTCTGAGGCCATAGGGGACCCGCGCCTGCTGGACAACAGGGAGCCCAGTTGAAGTCACAGGCAGGCGTGTAGCCTTGTGTACTTTTAGGGGTGCGCGAGCACCCCTAAACATTTTGAAAACACCACTAACTTTGAAAAGCATCCCTAAAACTTCGGGATGTTTAAACCAGATCTGCCGCCCAACCGGTCCCAGATCTATGTGAGCGGGCGTGGGGGGGAGGGGAGGGGTGTGGAGTGGGGGTAAACGCACCTATTCTCAGCCCATCAACAAATTTTACGACTCGGCTGGGAAAAAGCACCCTTTAACTTGTTCACAAATTTGGTGGTTTAGGGCGCGCCGACAACAAAGGTCATGTGACTTTCACAAATTTACATCCCTGGTCACAGAGGGCCTGGGTGAATAACTGGGGCCCGGTTGAACCACAGATGGCCCGAGACTGCTGAATATATGGCCCCAGTTCGGACACAGAGATTATGGGCAGCCCACAGGGGCCTGGCAAGCATGCCAGGGAGCCCGGCTGCAGCCACAGTCAGCCCAGGTAGACTGCTTGAGCCTGGTTGTATCCAAGGGGCCCGCAACGTGGGATTGAGGGCGGGGGGGCTCGATCGGCTATTGAGGAGGCTCCTCTGAGCATGGGGGGCTCGAACCCCCAAATATAGGGAAGCTTGCGCCCCCAACCTCAGACTACCCCCGGCTATGCATTTACTATGGAAGCTCGGGCATTTTGGGGGCGGGGGTAGGGGCTTGAGTCGCTCTATTCCCCTCTTGGATTCGGCACTGATACCTGCCCCTACCACAAAGCGCAAAAAGTGATACACAACTGGTCCAAGGACTGGACCTAAGTAGTGACCTTTGTTTAGCACTGTCACACACAGCATAGGCGGGTCAAGGGGGTCATTTTCAGGTTCACTAAAATTTCACAATCTCAACCAGATTAAGATTTTTGGAAAAAAATTAGTTTTAGAATTTTTGCCCCAACGACCGAAACCCCTGGATCCGCCTATGAAATTCGGGCTTCGATATACACCGACGTTAAGCAAAAGTCACACAATCGGACCTCGCTGTTCTCTAATGTCCTCGGTTTTTCAGCAATCTCTGGAAGATTGCAAAAACACATTTCCAACAAAATTCATAAAGTACTTCATTTCGGCCCCAAAGAGCATCAACAGTATAAAACAGTAAGTCGCTCTGACAATCTCAGGAGGTGGTCCTCAGTAGTGCACTTGGGACGTGGACCTCATTTTGCACGGCCTGTAAGTGTGTGTGTGTGTGTGTGTGTGTGTGTGTGTGTGTGTGTGTGTGTGTGTGTGTGTGTGTGTGTGTGTGTGTGTGTGTGTGTGTGTGTGTGTGTGTGTGTGTGTGTGTGTGTGTGTGTGTGTATGTGTGTGTATGTGTGTGTGTGTGTGTGTGTGTGTGTGTGTGTGTGTGTGTGCGTGCGTGTGTGTGTGTGTGCGTGCGTGTGTGTGTGTGTGTGTGTGTGTGTGTGTGTGTGTGTGTGTGTGTGTGTGTGTGTGATACACTGTATTTGACCTGAATGTAGGGATCCTCATGTCACCCTGACTCCCTCCTTGATTAATGGGTGGCTTATGGTGCATGGAGCATGAGGTGCATGGAACAGATCAAAATCATGGCCGCAGACAGCTGTGCATCTACTAGGTGGAGCCAACACGAAAGTACAAGTGAGTACTGCTACTCTGCCAGATACTGCCAGATTTTGCTGGATACAGCCCGATGAGAATTGTATTGCCAAAAGCTCTATCAGGATTGTAATTGTATCTAGATGCAGCATACAACAGTAATTTAAATTGTGCATTGGACCTGGGTCTGTGACAGCCAGTGACGGATCTAGGATTTCGTTAAGGGGGGGCCAGGCTCGGAGGGCGCCGAACCTGGGGGGCGCCGAAGCTGAGGGGCGCCAATTTCAGTGGCGGATCTAGCCGGTCGGTTTGGGAGGGGCAAAAAACGTCACGTAGTAAAAAGCTGCGCTACCAATATCACTTGCCCGTAGAATTTTGGCTATTTGAGGCGAAAAGCCAAAAGAAACTTCACGGGGTGAAAAATATGTGCTCGAGATACTTCTTCCTATCCAAGGCTGGCTATACTATGCCTTGCTATACTATGGAGGTCTGGCTATACTATAACTGAGAATTATTGATATTTGCTCCATGATTCTGATGAAGGGCTGTGCCCGAATATATCATCTTCAGTGTTTTTTTACATTTCCGGATTCGAGGGGACAGGCCAGGGAACATCTTATCAACTTATGTTCTGTTTGAAGTTGAGAGTTGGAACACCAAAATCTTGCTTATAAACTAAGAAGGAGTAGGGGAAAAAGGGGGTTGATCGCTTTGGGGAGCGAAAACGCAGTTTTGCCCCGAGCTTTTTCGTTTGGGAGGAATGCCTTTTTTCCCCTGCCCCCTTGGATCCGCCACTGGTTAATTTACCACCAAAAAGGCGGCCAGTGTCAATGAAGAACGGGTTTTTAAGAGGATTTGTAAATGCTTATTTTCATGAAAGCTTCCTCTTAGTGAGGACATGTTCACGTTTACCATCAAGCATATTTCGGGCCAGCTAACGACTGGTACCGTGGTAGAAAATGCTGAAAGCACCCACTGACACTAACTGGAGCGCGATGAGCAAATAATATAGTTATATTCGGTCATGGTAAAAACTGAGGTGTCGTATCCACCACCTCCACTTATCACATTTGTCCTGGCTAACGGCTCAATACTGAAATACCTGATTGACGCTAACCTGAGCCTCATAGGCCGCAGAACCTCTGCGGGCCTGGGCCCCTGAGTTTTCGGTGACTTCGATGAGTTTATATCGAGTCCCCTCAGCTGATCTGGGACCGCTTTAGTTAACCAGGCTCTCACACTGAACTTGAAACCTTTATGTCGCCGCTGAAGCCCATTAAGCTTTTTGGGGCCCTTTTATTGATATAGGGCCCCCTCAACCGGTCCCGGGCCCTCTGAGCTAAACGCTGGAGCTCTGAGCTCTGAGCCCCAAGCTGGATTAGTGTCCCTTAAGCTGGTCAGGGTCCCCTGGGTTGGTATTGTTTTCGTTTAACTGATATAGATCCCTTCAGCTTGTTTGGGGCCCGTTGTGTGTATCTGGGCACTAGTTCGTCGAGGCACCCAGCTAGTCTGGCCCTATTGGTTTTATGGGCCTTCTGAGCTTCTGCAGGTTCCCCTCAGAGTGTCTGGGCCCCATGAGTTGAAAATTGGACCCCTGGGTTAGTTTTGGGTCCCTGAGCTTATCTATAAACTGTTTAACCCTATTTCCGGCAGGGGGCTAATATTACCCCCCTTCAGGTTTTTCGAGAATATCTCCGAAACGGCTTGCGATAGAACTTTGAAACTTCCTGACTTTTCCTGAAACTAGTACAGGCAGGTTTTCTGAAATTTTCAAGATTATATATTTACCAGGGGCGGAGCTATGGCTGGGTTTTTGGGATGGTTCTATCCACAAACCAAGTATTATCGTATGCGATGGGTTCTTTGTAACAGGAAGCCGTCTCTGCTGATCCTGATACCAGTTATATGGTTTTATTATATCATTTTTAGGTGAGATGATAGTGCATTCACAATTGTCACTATTTGTATCCATCAGGGGCGGTTACAGCAGTTCAAAATGGGGGGGAATGTTATCAAGAAGGACTAAACGTTAGTAAGTGAGAAGACTGCTTACAGCCGTGCCAGGGCGAATAAAATTGGGTATATGAAAATTCAAAATAGTTATAACCCAATTCTAGATTACCAGAGGCGTGTCCAGTTACTACACATTTTCAAAATGCATATTCCCAGCCAGTATCACCGCCGCGACTCAATATCGTTGTATATTGAAAATGTGTTTCCAATCACCCCCACCCCCCCCACGACGAGTCCTTGATCCGCCTATGTCACCCCCTTTCCCAGAGCTGCCATGGGAGGGTAAAAATTATCAGAAATAAATTTCAACGAGTCGAGGGACTAATATACTCATGCATACCACTCTCATATTGTTGGTATGTATTTACCCAACTGTTTTACCTTACTGCATCCGCCCCTGATGAGTTTTCACTTTTTTCTCATTTATTTATGTGTCAAAGATGCCAAGCAGTATATGACGGCTTCTAATCCGTGTAACAAAAACTTTTTAGGTTGTATATATTTCCCCTCATAGTCCTGGTTCTGGAACTGCCATTGAATTTCGAATTTTTGCGTAACTCGAGTATATAAAAATTTTGGGTCAATTATTTGTAAATCTGAACTAGTTTTGTGAAAATCGTACAACAGAGACAATGGTTATGGAAAATCTAAGAAATACACAAAAATTGTATATTTTGCACGAGCTTCTCCTTAAAAATCACAATTTTGACATTTTCTTTTTTCAAAATAAAGTTTAGCGTCAGAGGAATCTATAGCACTTTGAATTTTCAAAATCGCCGGTTAGATTACGAGATCTTAGGGGGCCGATATTGCCCCCCCCTTGCCGGAAATAGGGGTAGCCGGGAGCCTGACGGAAATAGGGTTAAATAGGTAGGCACCCTACGCTGGTCTTGAGAATCCTGTGTTGGCGCTGAGGTCAAATGAGCTCGTCGGGGGCCCTTATCTGGGGCCCCCTTAACTGGCACGGGCCCCTCAGCTGATTTTGGAGACCCAAAATCCCTCCAACCGGATTCCACCCACGCCAGATTTCCTGACTCCCTGAAGGCCCCTGGGGGCCATTGGGGATTTTTCCCGCGATCAGCGTTAGGGCCCCTCCCCGAGACAAAGTTTACAACATGTCTCTGTGTATATACTCTAGCATCTGCCAGAGTTGAGCTAGAATCATTTTTAGGCACACTTCGCTTCCTCTCGTTACGGCGAATCATCAAATAATGCATAATATGACTATACTAGGTCAAAACATAAAAATGACCTGACCTAAGGCTAGGTCAAGGTCACCATCTAGCCTAGCATAGTCAGTATGCATATGAATCAACTTACAATAACAATAAAAAATGGTATCAAAATACGGGTTTTATCAATATTTCCTGCAAAGTAATTAACCCAAGTCTTAAAACCTGGTTAGGAAGCCCCAGATGAACTCTCAGAGGTAACATGTCTAAACTTGCAACATGAACCGATAGAGGCCTAGGATACCATGATTTGTGGAATCCGAAGGTATTCCAAGCGGCGTCTGCAGAGATAGAGCAATTTTTCGGCAAATTTCCGTTTTACCCCATGCATTTTCAATGGAGAGGTCATGATTCGTACCTGTCCCTAGGTCATCGATGGGAAAATCCCGCAATAAATGTATTAGTACTTTTTGGGCCCACTTTATGGTACAAGTTTGAATTCGGTAGATTCACCTTTTTCTTACTTACGCCAACTTAAACATTTTTTGGGGTGAGGTCACTTGACCTGCACTGGTGACCTGATCTGAGATGACGCAACCTTAAATTTTGAGGAAAGTTGCGCAATTGATCAATGATAAGGTGTGACAAGTACTGTGTCGCTTCGCGCCGACGTTTTTTCGTGCCACTGGGAGACCTCGAGAGGTGTTCAAGCACCCCCCCCAACGGGCCGGAACGGGGCGCGAATACTCTAGAACAGGGCTGAGGCCAAAAGGGAAGGCTCTAAACAATGTCTGCAATTTTTGGGGTCAAGGTCATTCAAGGACATTGACCTATTACGGCACAACCCAACATATTATGCCTAATTTACGCTGTAACTAGCGCTGTGCCCAAGCTTACCAATGACCTTTGATCAAGCCTTGATCATCAAGGCCAGTGACCTTTAAAATTGACCTGTAACCTTGATCTAAACACTGAATAACCTTTTCTTTGATATAATAGCATACGTCATAATAGGAATCGTAACATTATGCAACGTCATTTAGGGGCTGTCCAGGAGTACCTGTGCTCATCAGGGACACCTATGCTCTCTGGGGGGGGGCTTTGCTTCGATGAGGCACCTGTGCCACCCAGGGGCGCCTTCGCTCCCCAATGGACGCAACCTAGCTATCCAGGGGCATCTTTACTGTTCCGGGGGTGCCTTTGATACCCAGTGCCCAAGAGGAGCTTTTTCTTATCCAGGTTCACCTTGGTATTGAGGGGCGTATTTTATTCAAGGTAACCTATACTACCCAGTGGCGCCTACCCTATGCAAGGGGCGCTTAGGCTATCCAGGGGGCGGCACTTTGCTATGCATAGGGCGCCCTTATGCTCTCCATGGGCACCTCATTCAGAGGGTGCCTCTGATATTCAGGGGCGCTTTTCCTGTCAACAGGGTACCTGTGCCATCTTGGGGCTATTCTTATCAAGGGACGCTGCTGTTATTCAGGAATACCTACACCACTGTCGAGGGTGGCCTTTGCTACCCAGAGGCGCCTTTACTTCTTAGGAAATTTGGCGCCCGTGCTTTAAGGAGTGCTTCGGCATCGATTGATTGCTCTATTATTGGGCTTAGGTGCACGTGAACCTTGAGCTCATGTAGCGCCCATATTGTTGCTAAGGAACGCTTATGCTATCAAAGGGCGCCTTTACTATCCAGGGCCGCTGTTTTGCTGTTTTATTCAAGGCAGTCTGTTCTATCCACGGGCATCTGATATTTCGGGGGCGGTGCCTAGGTTATTCAGGAGGCGGTTTTTTCTCTACAGGGGCGCACTATTGCTTTCCAGGGGCGCCGTTACTGCCCAGGGGTGTCTTTCTATCCAGGGGCGCATATGCTGTCTAGGAGTATTTTTCAATCACAGACATGATTGAAATACATGCCCCTACGTTATCCTGGGGTGCTTTTTGTCTCCGGTGAGGCGCTATTTTTATCTTCCGGGCACCAGTTTATCCAAGGGCACCTATGCTGTCCAGAGAACCTTTGTTATCTAGGGCTGCCTTCGCTGTTAAGGGGCACCTTTGCTACCCAAAGGGAGCATTTTACTTTCCTGGAGTGCCTATTTCCATCTAAGGGGAACATATGCTATCTTGGAGCGCCTTTGTCAACATGGGGCGCACTTTTCTATCCAGGTGCGCCTTTGCACTTGAGGGGGCGCCTCTGCAATCCAGGAGGAGCCCAAAATAGATGGAGAATAAAAATTCTGAAATAAGGCGCTCGAACACTGAAATAAAGTGCCTAGTTATCAGAAAGAGGCGCTCATCTGCTGAGCGGGGAGGACTGCTGGTTGGTGAGGGCAGCGTTCTCGGAAACGGGGCGCACATACTGAAAAAGGCACCCGGTTGCAGCGATGGAGCTGCAACCGGGTAACCGAGCTGCAACCCATAAGCCTTCAGTTATGGGTTAATGAAATGTGGTTAATAAAGGCAGTCCATGCTCAAATTGAGCGCTCGAGCCCTGTAACAGAGCGCGCAACTGTCGGACTGGTGTGCCAAACCATAGACAGAAGGGCAGCTGAAGATGGAAAGGGATACCTCTGATATCCTGGGGACGCCTGTACTCTCACGTGAGGAGCTTGTTTTCTTTCTCAGGCGCCTAGTTTCTCCATGGCCGCCTATGCTGTCCAGATCATCTATTTCGAGAAGGGTTAACTTTGCTGTCTAGGGGCGCCTTTGCTATCCAAGGGCGCATATGATATCTGTAGGGCGCTTTATGCAGAGGGCGCCTAGGCTGTCCAAGGGCGCCGTCCTAACCAAAGGCCGCCTTTCACTTCCCTGGAGTGTCTATTTTATGTAAGGAGTGCATATATTATCTAGGAGTGCCCTTGATATACGGAGACGCCTTTTTGTCCAGCAGCGCCTTTGCTCTTGAGGGGCGCTGCTCCAATCCAGGGTAGCTGAAGATTGATAAGGGACATCTATGTTATACAGGGGGAGCCTGTGCTTTCCAATGGGGCACTCATTTTCCTTCTCAGGCACCTAGTTTATCTAGGAAGCGCATAGGCTATCCAAAAGCGCCTTTGCTTTCGAAGGGGTGCATTCCTAGAGGCGTCTTTGCTATCCAGGGGCGCCTTTGCTGTCCAAAGCTCTTGTGTTATCCAGGGTTGTCTTTGCTGTCCAGTGGCGACTTTGCTATCTAAAAGTGCATATGATATCCGTCGGCGCTTTATCCAGTGGGCGCCTGGACTATCAAAGGGCACTTTTTCTATCCAAGGGTTGCATTTATTTTCCTGAAGTGCCTATTTCTATCTAAGGGGCTCCTATTCTGTCCAGGGCACCTATGTTTCCCAGATTTGCCTTTGCTGTCCAGGGACGCCTTTGCTATCCAAGGGCACCTTTCTTAACCAAGGGGCGCATTTTGCTTTCCTGGAGCGCCTATTCCTATCTAAGGGGCGCATATGTTATCTAGGAGCGCCTTTGATACCAGGAGGCGTCTTTTTGTCCAGGGGCGTCTTTGCTCTTGGGGGGCGCTGCTCCAATGCAGGGCAGCTGAAGGTGGATAAGGGACATCTGTGTTATACAGAGGGCGCCTGTACTTCCCAGTGGGGCGCTCGTTTTCCTTCTCGGGCTCCTAGTTTATCCAGGGGGCGTCTTGGCTATCCAAAGGCGGCTTTTCTATCGAAGGGGTGCCTTCCTAGGGGCGCCTTTGCTACCCAGGGGCGCCTTTGCTGTCCACGGCACTTGTGTTATCCAGGGTTGTATTTGCTGTCCAGGGGCGCCCTTGCTATCCAAGGGTGCATATGACATCCGTAGGCGCTTTTTCCAGTGGGCGCCTAGGCTATCAAAGGGCGCCTTTTCTACCCAAGGTGAGCATTTTTTTCCTAAAGCGCCTATTTCTATCTAAGGGGCGATTATGCTGCCCAGGGCACCTATGTTACCAAGATGTGTCTTTACTGCCCAGGGGCGCCTTTCCTAGCCAAGGGCGCATATGATATTCGTAGGGCGCTTCGTTCGTTCGTTCGTTCGTTCGTTCGTATATTTTGTCTAAGATCCACTGTGTGTGGTTTTTCACTTGACACGTCATTTCAATAAAAGTAAACACTCGGGATATTGGCTGAAATACACACAGAGCATAAAAGACATAAAATCGTAGCGCTGAAAATAAAGACAGGCAACCATCAAGACCCACGATAAAATTATCACTCATCCAGGGCACGCCTAGGCTATCCAAAGGCGGATTTTTTATCGAAGGGGTGCCTTCCTAGGGGCGCCTTTGCTACCTAGGGGTGCCTTTGCTGTCCACAGCACTTGTGTTATCTAGGGTTTTCTTTGCTGTCCAGGGGCGCCTTTGCTATCCAAGGGTGCATATGACATCCTTAGAGCGCTTTTTCCAGTGGGCGCCTAGGCTATCAAAGGGCGCCTTTTTCTATCCAAGGTGAACATTTTATTTTCCTAAAGCGCCTACTTCTATCTAAGGGGCGCTTATGCTGTCCGGGGTACCTATGTTACCAAGATTTGCCTTTGCTGCCCAGGGGCGCCTTTCCTAGCCAAGGGCGCATATGATATCCGTAGTTCGCTTCATCCAGGGGGCGCCTAGGCTATCCAAAGGCGGGTTTCTATCGAAGGGGTGCCTTACTAGGGGCGCCTTTGCTACCCAGGGGCGCCTTTGCTGTCCAGGGGCGCCTTTGCTATCCAAGGGTGCATATGACAAATGACATCCGCAGGGCGCTTTTTCCAGTGGGCGCCTAGGCTATCAAAGGGCGCCTTTTTCTACCGAAGGTGAGCATTTTATTTTCCTAAAGCGCCTATTTCTATCTAAGGGGCGCTTATGCTGTCCAGTTCACCTATGTTACCAAGATTTGCCCTTGCTGCCCAGAGGCGCCTTTCCTAGCCAAGGGCGCATATGGTATCCGTAGGGGGCTTCATCCAGAGGGTGCCTTGGCTACCCAGGGGCGCTTCATCCAGGGGGCACCTAGGCTACTCAGGGTGCATTAGTTCCCCATGGCGCAATCTTGCTATCTAGTGGCGCCTTTTCTTTGCCGGGGCGCTTTTGTTAGCTTTCCAAATTTCATCTTCAACATTTTACTGGGGCGCAAAAGACCAGTAAAGGCGTCTAGTGTTTGGGCAGGGGCGCTTTGCCATGGTTTTAAGGAGTATGTGTTCATTCAAGTGGAATAAGTGGTATCTACCACCTTGGCGCACGAAATGGGTACAGGCGCGCCGCTCATATCGGGCGCCGAAGGCGCCCGTTATGAGCTGAGCTTTACTGGGGCGCTTCGGAGCTAAGGGGGCCCGGGCCCCCTGGGCCCCCCTTGGATCCGTCACTGATGACAGCTGCAGGGTTGTGTGACTCATTAGTCAGAGTCAGAAAACTCCAAATCTGACTCAGCTGGCTCTGAATTGAATTGAGTTGAGTAAAAAATTTAGACCAGTGAGTTGAGTTAATTCACATCACACCTATGACCGGAGTTGACTAAAAAAGCCAGTGATGCAAATGAATTCACAAAAAAGTATATGCCTCAACAGATAAGTATGATGCTACACATAAGTGGTTGAATGCGCCTGCATTTCCAATGCTGTTAGGCTATGTCAATGTCAAGTATATTGATCAGCTGACTTATTATTGCCACAAGTATACAAAGTTAGATCTCTAGAGATGTGAACTTTCCTGATGGATAATACCTATGGAGGTGCAATTATTTGCTTATGATTCATCTAACCCTAAGCTTCTAGTAGGAACTTAAAATAAAAAATTGGAACACATTGCCATGGTTGATTTATTGGAATATTGTTGATCTGTTAATTTGAAATTCATTAATTTAAATATCTTAAACAAAAATGTTTTATATTTTTTCGTTTACACATGGCTTTTTTATTTATCCACTTCTATTTATTTGTTTGATTTACTATTCATAATTTATTGTTAATGATTCATTTATCATTATTTAAAATTTAGCTTTATTTTGAACTTGAGTCAAAGTTGAGTCACCTGGAGTTTTGAGTTGAGTCAGAATTGAGTTGAGCAGATCACAGTTTCAGTCAGAGTTGAGTCAGCTCACTCATCAGCGGAGCATGTGATATCTGTTACAATGTGCAGGTTAAGGCATATTGGGGTCGAAAATTTTTTTGTTATGCCCACTGGTTTTGTCGTGACGAGTGAGCCCTGGCTGAACACGGATTAAGTTCCTTGCCTCCCACAATCGCCGTGGGACGAGGAGTGGCATAGTGTCTTTGGAAGAACACATTTTTGCTGCCGGAAAAAATTTGGGAGATACCTTTTGAACTCGTTTATTAAGTTCCATATTCTCAAGGATCGGTCCCAGTTAAGAGTAAATAAAAGGTGAACAGGCCGGTGGTTTAGATGGGGATGGTGTGACAGGGCTCAAAATTGTAACAACTAGTTCTTCATTTAAATTAATTAGTAGAAATCCTGGTTTAGGGCACTGTGCTCTGAGCTCAGGGGCACATGCCTTTTTATCATCCCTTCCCAGAATCCACCAGTATAATAAGCAATTTATATAACCTGGGGTGACTAGGTATCACAAGCCGTTTTAGAGATTCCTCATTCCTCGTAAGCTCCGTTTTACAAGGGGAGTTTCCATTGTGTTCTTATTCCCCATCTATTCAAGACCAGCTCTGGGGCCCCCAAATGTGGATCAGAGGCCTCCAGAGCAGCTTCCCCCATCACCCAGTTGTGCCTCCAGGGACTAAACTAGCTCAGTGAACCCGCCCCGAAATGATGGGAGTTGGCCTTGTGTTATTATTATCTGTCTATTCAAGACCACCTCAGGGGCCCCTGATGTAGATCAGGCCACAGAGCAGCTCATTATTCACCCAGGGACTAGACTAGCTCATTGGTCCCATAGATGTGGTCATCAGACTAGCTCAATGGGCCACAGATAGGCTCATAGGGCCTTAAACCAGTTCAAGAAGCCCCAGAACAGTTTAAGGCGCCAGATCACCTCAGGGGACCTCAAGCCAACTTAGGGGCTCTCACAAGCTCAGCGCGCCCAGACCAGCTCAGGGTACACTCAGAACCTAGACCCACTCTTGGGCCCCAGATCAGCTCTTGGGGCCCCAGATCAGTTCAGGGGCCTCAAGTCAGGTCAGGGGGCAGGATCAAGTCAGGGCCACGAAATCAGCTCAGGAATCCCTCACCAGCTCGGGGCCCAAGCAGTTCAAAAGCCCCAGAGCTGCTCAGGGAACACCAGATCGGCCCATAGGGCACCAGATCAGCCTCGGGGACAAATAATCAGATCAGTGGTCCCCGACCAGCTCGGGGCCCAGATCAGCTCGGGAATACCAGATCAAGTCAGGAGGCACTTAATCAGCTCAGGAGCCCCATACTATCTCAGGGGCCCTCACCAGCCCCTGTGGGCCCAGTTCAGCTCAGGGTCTGGTAGCTGCTCAGGAAATCACGTAATCAACCCAGGAGGCCCGGGTCAGCTTAAAGGGCACCATATTAGCCATGGGGCACCAGACTAGCTCAGAGGGAATAAGATGGGCTCAGGAGACACACTGATGACTCAGCAGGCACCAGATCGACTCAGGGGGCATTAATTAAGTTCAGGAGGCAGTAATCTGCTCAGGGTGCACCAGATCGATCAGCACAAGGGGCATGTTCAAGTCAGGGGCACTAAATCAGCTCAGGGATCCCTCATAAGCTCGGGGCCCAATCAGATCAAAAGCCCCATAGCTGCTCAGGGCACACCAGATGCCCATAGGGCACCAGATCAGCTCCGGGGACAAACAATCAGATCAGTGGTCCCCGACCAGCTCGGGAATACCAGATCAAGTCAGAAGGCACTTAATCAGCTCAGGAGCCCCATACCATCTCAGGGGCCCTCATCAGCCTCTGTGGGCCCAGCTCAGCTCAGGGCTTTAGATCTGCTCATGAAATCACGTAAGGAGGCTCAGATCAGCTTAAAGGGCACCAGATTACTCAGGTGATATCAGATGGGCTCAGGAGGCACCAGATCGACTAAGGGGCATTAGTGCAGCTCAGGTGGCACCAGATCGATCCGCTCGGGGGTCCAGATCAGCTCCCAGCCCCCCAGACTATGGCAGGAGCCTAAATCAGCTCAGGGAGCAACATAACAGCTCAGGGGACACAAGGTGGGCTCAGGGCCCACCAAACCAGCTCAGGAGGTGGGGGACCAGACCATCTAAGGAGATATCAATAATCAGCTGAGGGGGCACCTAATCAGCTGAAGAGGCACCATATTGACTTAGGAGACAGAATCAACTTGGGGAGGCATGAGATCAGTTCGGGGGCCCGAATCAGCTCAAGGGGCACTAAATCAGCTATTAGGGCACCAAACAAGCTCGGAAGCATTGCACTAACTCAGAGAGCATTATATAGGTTCAGGAGGCACAATTATTTGCTCCGTGGGGCACTCGATTGACTCAGGGGCACCAGATCAGCTTAGAGGGCAAGTAATCAGCTCAAGGGGCCAAGACCAGCTGAGAGGCCACGAGATGAGCTCAAGGAGCACCACATCGGCTTTACCCGTACGATTATTGGCGACAATGAGGCATTAGGTGGACACATACTAGGTGCCCATACTCTTCCCGGGTGCTTGGAAAGGCGGTAGAATACCCTAGCTGACCGAGAAAGGTATCAAGTTGTCCAACAATAGTTTCAATCGCTACATGCGGTCCAGTTACATCTAGGTTCAACGGCTAGGGCACTAAATTTCGAGCGGCACGGCCCAAATTGGGTACACCACCTGGCAATCAAAAGGGCACCCCGGCAGTGATGGGGGCACGTGCCCCTGTGCCTTCCTGGCTGCACCCCTGGACAGTAGATCAACTCCGGGAGGCATTAAATAAGCTCAGAGGACCCGGATCAGCTCAAGGGGCACTAAAACAGCTAAAAGGACTCCAGGCAAGCTCAGAGGCATCAAACTAACTCAGAGAGTATTTTATAGGCTCAGAAGGCACACTTATTTTCTCAGGAGGGCACCAGATTGACTACGAGGGCACCATATCAGCTCAGAGGGCACATGATCAGCTCCAGGGGGCACCAGATGAGCTCCGCCCGTACGATTATTGGCGACGAAGAGGCATTATCTGGAAACGGATTGCGTGCCTATGCTCTTCCCGGGTGCTTGGAAAGGCGACAGAATGCCCTAGCTGACCAAAAAGGCACTTAGTTGTCAAACAATAGTTGAAATCGCTAAATGCAGTCTAGTTACATCTAGGCTCAACGACGTAGGGTACTAAATTTTGAGTGGCACAGCCCAAAGAGGGCACACCACCTGGAAATCAAAAGGGCACCCCGGCACCGATGGGGGCCATGTGCTCCCTGTGCCCCCCCTGGCTGCGCCCCTGGGAAAAAAAAGAAGAAATTACTTGAACTGTGGAACAAAATGATTCTATTTGAATATAGAAATAAAATAAACATTAAAATAAAATTGGTGCGGGAAGTGAATATTATACTTGAGCTCAGCGTCTATGATTACATAGGAAACCACGCTTTACTAGTCTGTAATGCATTCATTTGGCTTCCTTCAGTTATACCGTAAATAGAACTTCTATTGGTAAAAAAATATACACCCTTGGAGGAAGTCTGTCTCAGCCATGGTTCCTATAGATACGGTTCGGACATGACAGCCAGCTGACTCCCTGATTTGGCAGCACGTTGAGGATATGGTAGTATTTTGAAGGGTTTTGTTTATGATAACTTTGATTTTGCTAGCATAAGGTAGAATGCAGCGTTTTGATTGGGTAATTGAAACGTTTGAAACAGAATTCTGAAGGAATTAGCATGAAGTTCACCGTGGATTTCCTTGTTATAAAAGCACTTTAGAGACTAAAAACTGCACACAGAAGATAGCCTGATCAATTTTACATACCAAAAATAAGAAATATACACTTAAGCACCACTTACATTTTCCCACTGGCCCGTGCCCCAAACCCCTCCAAACAGTCCCATTGGAATTACATGTTAAATTTTGCTGCCAAAAAACTGTTAGAACCAGAAATGGAACCTCCAAAACCCCCAGAATGCTAGAGAAGTATCTCATGTCCGCCCCCTGGTCCCAGCAACCAAATTTCTGCCCCAATTGGGGCAGGCTTTGGGCTGCCCCGAGCCCCTCGTCGAGTCGCCTGCCACGTTCTGCAGACTGGGTGATAGGCACCATCTGGGTATTATGGTAGTAGGCAGATCACATCTCACGTTTCAAAAGGATCACATCAGAATGTCCAAAGTTCAAAAGGTCTAATGTTCATAGGTTCTACCCTTTGAAAGTTAGACCTTTTGAATAAGAAGTCCAGCGTTCAAAAGTTCCAAAGAGGCGTGCTCAGATGCATCATGAGAGTGGGGTGCATGATGCCGCAGAGGCGTGCTAAGGCACATGATAATAGGAGGAAATGAGGGTTAGGTTAGAATTGGGTTAGGTTAGGTCAGGTTAGGTTAGGTAAGGTCAGGTCAGGTTAGGTCAGGTCAGGTCAGGTGTGCATGCCCTTGGTCCCTATTTCCTAGTCTGGGGATATCACCCCTCTTTCCAGAATCTGAGTGCGCCTCTGGTCTGAGTACCACTTTATGCTACTGCTCTAACCCTCTGTCCTTCAGTCTGTTTCACCTCTTGGGATTTTCTTGCAGAATGTGGGGATATTTCTAAAACATTTCAGCCTAGCCTAGCCTAGCCTAGCCTAGCCTAGCCTAGCCTAGCCTGGCCTGGCCTGGCCTGGCCTGGCCTGGCCTGGCCTGGCCTGGCCTGGCCTGGCCTGGCCTGGCCTGGCCTGGCCTGGCCTGGCCTGGCCTGGCCTGGCCTGGCCTGGCCTGGCCTGGCCTAGCCTAGCCTAGCCTAGCCTAGCCTAGCCTAGCCTAGCCTAGCCTAGCCTAGCCTAGCCTAGCCTAGCCTAGCCTAGCCTAGCCTAGCCTAGCCTAGCCTAGCCTAGCCTAGCCTAGCCTAACCTAACCTAACCTAACCTAACCTAACCTAACCTAACCTAACCTAACCTAACCTAACCTAACCTAACCTAACCTAACCCTCATTTCCTCCTAATATCATGTGTCTTAGCACGCCTCTGCGGCATCATGCACCCCACTCTCATTGTCATGCATCTGAGCACGCCTTTTTGGACCTTTTGACCGTTGGGCTTCTTCTTCAAAAGGTCTAACTTTCAAAGTGTAGAGTCTATGAACATTAGCCCCTTTGATCAGTGGACCTTCTAATGTGATCCTTTAAACCGTGGGATGTGATCTGCCTACTACCATTATACCCACCATCTGTATAGCAATTATCTACTTGAAAGTGTAAGATGTGCTGGAGAATCGCCTTTTCCCCACATATCCCAGGGCAGGAATATAGCAAATTCGGCACTTACATTGAGTGTTCGCGTCCTGTTGATCCATTCCGGGTCAGGCTTCGTAAGCAGATCAGATTTTCCAGCTAAAACGTTGTCAACTTCCATTGTTATTTTTGATCTGTTACCTTTAATCGATATGTTTCAAACTCCGAAACCCAATGAGCAAACACTTCCACTTTCTTTACGTTTCACCTTGTACCTAATAAGCAAAAAGCAGAGAAATATGCCCAAAATTTAAGAAAGCAGCGGCGGGGGGCGCCCGCGAGCTCCTCACCAGTTCTCGTCACCCGGCACACTGTTGTTTGAGTGATGCCAGATCAGAGAACTTGAGTAATCAGCGATGCCACTTAAATTGTTCTGGGATCCCAGGAGTTGGAAAAATATTTCCCAATATTTGCGCCCAGGATCCCCAGAATAAAAACCTTTATCCCAAATGAATTCCCAAAACATTATTGAGCAGTTTCAATCCGAAAGCCAGGTGCGCCGCCAGGGAAATTTACAAGGGGGACGGACCCGGGCTGGTGTTGACCGGGGTAGGCGCGTTTTGAGTAAATTCTGTACCTGACAGAATTAACGACGACGGACCCAAAAATAGGGGGACGTCCCCAGTGACGGATCTAGGATTTCGTTAAGGGGGGCCCAGGCTCGGAGGGCGCCGAACCTGGGGGCGCCGAACCTGAGGGGCGCCAATTGCAGGGGCGGATCTAGCCGGTCGGTGTGGGAGGAGCAAACCAAAGTCGAAAAGCAAAAAAAAACGTCACGCAGTAAAAAGCTGCGCTACCAATATCACTTGCCCGTAGAACTTTGGGTATTTGAAGCGAAAAGCCAAAAAAAAATATCACGGGGTGAAAAATATGGGCTCGAGATACTTCTTCCTATCCAAGGCTGGCTATACTATGACTTGCTATACTATGGAGGTCTGGCTATACTATAACTGAGAATTATTGATATTTGCTCCATGATTCTGATGAAGGGCTGTGCCCGAATATATAATCTTCAGTGTTTTCTACATTTCCGGATTCGAGGGGACAGGCCAGGGAACATCTTATCAACCTATGTTCTGTTTGAAGTTGAGAGTTGGAACACCAAAATCTTGCTTATAAACTAAGAAGGAGTAAGGGAAAAAAGGAGGTCGATCGCTTTGGGGGCGAAAACGCAGTTTTGCCCCGAGCTTTTTCGTTTGGGGAATGCCTTTTTCCCCTCCCCCTTGGATCCGCCACTGGCCAATTTAACACCCAAAAGGCGGCCAGTGTCAATGAAGAACGCATTTAAAAAAGGATTTGTAAATGCTCATTTTCATGAAAGCTTCCTCTCAGTGAGGACATGTTCACGTTTACCCTCAAGCATATTTCGGGCCAGCTAACGACTGGTACCGTGGTAGAAGATGCTGAAAGCACCCACTGACACTAACTGAAGCACGATGAGCAAATAATACAGTTATATTCGGTCATGGTAAAAACTGAGGTGTCGTATCCACCACCTCCACTTATCACAGTTGTCCTGGCTAACGGCTCAATACTAAAATACCCGATTGACGCTAACCTGAGCCTCATAGGCCGCAGAACCTCTGCGGGCCTGGGCCCCTGAGTTTTCGTTGACTTCGATGAGTTTATATCGAGTCCCCTCAGCTGATCTGGGACCGCTTTAGTTAACCAGGCTCTCACACTGAACTTGAAACCTATATGTCGCCGCTGAAGCCAGCTCT
The DNA here is from genome assembly GCA_034440635.1 of Lepas anatifera. Lineage (NCBI taxonomy): Eukaryota > Metazoa > Arthropoda > Thecostraca > Lepadidae > Lepas > Lepas anatifera. The sequence continues at coordinate 71,739 of JAOTON010000467.1, read as the reverse complement.
TTGGGCCCTTTTATTGATATAGGGCCCTCTCAACCGGTCCTGGGCCCTCTGAGCTAAAAGCTGGAGCTCTGAGCTCTGAGCCCCAAGCTGGATTAGGGTTCCTTAAGCTGGTCAGGGTCCCCTGGGTTGGTATTGTTTTCGTTTAACTGATATAGATCCCTTCAGCTTGTTTGGGGCCCGTTGTGCGTATCTGGGCACTAGTTCGTCGAGGCACCCAGCTAGTCTGGCCCTATTAGTTTTATGGGCCTTCTGAGCTTCTGCAGGTTCCCCTCAGAGTGTCTGGGCCCCATGAGTTGAAAATTGGACCCCTGGGTTAGTTTTGGGTGCCTGAGCTTATTTAGAAACCGTTTAAATAGGTAGGCACCCCACGCTAGTCTTGAGAATCCTGTGTTGGCACTGAGGTCAAATGAGCTCGTCGGAGGCCCTTATCTGGGCCCCCTGAACTGAAACGGGCCCCTCAGCTGATTTGGAGACCCAAAATCCCTCCTACCGGATTGCACCCACGCCAGATTTCCTGACTCCCTGAGGGCCCCTGGGGGCCATTGGGGATTTTTCCCGCGATCAGCGCTGGGGTCCCTCCCCCGAGACAAAGCTTACAACATGTCTCTGTGTATATACTCTAGCATCTGCCAGAGTTGAGCTAGAATCATTTTTAGGCACACTTCGCTTCCTCTCGTTACGGCGAATCATCAAATAATGCATAATATGACTATACTAGGTCAAAACATAAAAATGACCTGACTTAAGGCTAGGTCAAGGTCGTCATCTAGCCTAGCATAGCCAGTATGCATATGAATCAACTCACAATAGCAATAAAAATGGTATCAAAATACGGGTTTTATCAATATTTCCTGCAAAGCAATTAACCTAAGTCTTAAAACCTGCTTAGGAAGCCCCAGATGAACTCTCAGAGGTAACATGTCTAAACTTGCAACATGAACCGATAAAGAGGCCTAGGATACCATGATTTGGGGAATCCGAAGGTATTCCAAGCGGCATCTGCAGACATAGAGCAATTTTTCGGCAAATTTCCGTTTTGCCCTATGCATTTTCAATGGAGAGGTCATGATTCGTACCGGTCCCTAGGCCATCGATGGGAAAAATTCCGCAATAAATGTATTAGTACTTTTTGGGCCCATTTTATGGTACAAGTTTGAATTCGATAGATTCACCCTTTTCTTACTTACGCCAACTTAAACATTTTTTGGGGTGAGGTCACTTGACCTGCACTGGTGACCTGACCTGAGATGACGCAACCTTAAATTTTGAGGGAAAGTTGCGGAATTGATCAATGATAAGGTGTGACAAGTACTGTGTCGCTTCGCGCCGACGTTTTTTCGTGCCACTGGGAGACCTCGAGGGGGTGTTCAAGCACCCCCCCCAACGGGCCGGAACGGGGCTTGAATACTCTAGAACAGGGCTGAGGCCAAAAGGGAAGGCTCTAAACAATGTCTGCAATTTTTGGGGTCAAGGTCCTTCAAGGTCATTGACCTATTACAGCACAACCCAACATATTATGCCTAATTTACGCTATAACTATTGCTGTGCCCAAGCTTACCAATGACCTTTGATCAAGCCTTGATCATCAAGGCCAGTGACCTTTAAAATTGACCTGTAACCTTGATCTAAACACTGAATAACCTTTACTCTGATATAATAGCATACGTCATAATAAGAATCGTAACATTATGCAACGCCATTTAGGGGCTGTCCAGGAGTACCTGTGCTCATCAGGGACACCTATGCTCTCTGGGGAGGGGCCTTTGCTTCGATGAGGCACCTGTGCCACCCAGGGGCGCCTTCGCTCCCCAATGGACGCAACCTAGCAATCCAGGGGCATCTTTGCTGTTCCGGGGGTGCCTTTGATACCCAGTGCCCAAGGGGAGCTTTTTCTTATCCACGTTCACCATGGTATTGAGGGGCGTATTTTTATTCAAGGTAACCTATACTACCCAGTGGCGCCTACCCTATGCAAGGGGCGCTTAGGCTATCCAGGGGGCGGCATTTTGCTATGCATAGGGCGCCCTTATGCTCTCCATGGGCACCTCATTCAGAGGGTGCCTCTGATATTCAGTGGCGCTTTTCCTATCAACAGGGTACCTGTGCCATCTTGGGGCTATTCTTATCAAGGGACGCTGCTGTTATTCAGGAATACCTACATCACTGTCGAGGGTCGCCTTTGCTACCCAGAGGCGCCTTTACTTCCTAGGAAATTTGGCGTCCGTGCTTTAAGGAGTGCTTCGGCATCGACTGATTGCTCTATTATTGGGCTTAGGTTCACGTGAACCTTGAGCTCATGTAGCGCCCATATTGTTGCTAAGGAACGTTTATGCTATCAAAGGGCGCCTTTACTATCCAGGGCCGCTGTTTTATTCAAGGCAGTCTGTTCTATCCACGGGCATCTGATATTTCGGGGGCGGTGCCTAGGTTATTCAGGAGGCGGTTTTTTTCTCCACAGGGGCGCACTATGCTGTCCAGTTTATCCAAGAGCACCTATGCTGTCCAGAGAACCTTTGTTATCTAGGGCTGCCTTCGCTGTTAAGGGGCACCTTTGCTACCCAAAGGGAACATTTTACTTTCCTGGAGTGCTTATTTCCATCTAAGGGGAACATATGCTATCTTGGAGCGCCTTTGCAAACATGGGGCGCATTTTTCTATCCAGGTGCGCCTTTGCACTTGAGGGGGCGCCTCTGCAATCCAGTAGGAGCCCAAAGTAGATGGAGAATAAGAATTCTAAAATAAGGCGCTCGAACACTGAAAAAAGTGCCTAGTTATCAGAAAGAGGCGCTCATCTGCTGAGCGGGGAGGACTGCTGGTTGGTGAGGGCAGCGTTCTCGGAAACGGGGCGCACATACTGAAAAAGGCACCCAGTTGCAGCGATGGAGCACTAAGCCTTCAGTTATAGGTTAATGAAATGTGGTTAAAGGCAGTCAATGCTCAAATTGAGCGCTCGAGCCCTGTAACAGAGCGCGCGACTGTCAGACAGGTGTGCCAAACCATAGACAGTAGGGCAGCTGAAGATGGAAAGGGACACCTATGATATCCTGGGGGCGCCTGTACTCTCAGGTGAGGCGCTTGTTTTCTTTCTCAGGCGCCTAGTTTATCCATGGCCGCCTATGCTGTTCAGATCATCTATTTCAAGAAGGGTTAACTTTGCTGTCCAGGGGCGCCTTTGCTATCCAAGGGCGCATATGATATCTGTAGGGCGCTTTATGCAGAGGGCGCCTAGGCTGTCCAAGGGCGCCGTCCTAACCAAAGGCCGCCTTTCACTTCCCTGAAGTGCCTATTTCTGTGTAAGGAGTGCATATATTATCTAGGAGTGCCCTTGATATACGGAGACGCCTTTTTGTCCAGCGGCGCCTTTGCTCTTGAGGGGCGCTGCTCTAATCCAGGGTAGCTGAAGATGGATAAGGGACATCTATGTTATACAGGGGGAGCCTGTACTTTCCAATGGGGCGCTCATTTTTCTTCTCAGGCACCTAGTTTATCTAGGGAGCGCATAGGCTATCCAAAGGCGCCTTTGCTTTCGAAGGGGTGCCTTCCTAGGGGCGCCTTTGCTATCCAGGGGTTCCTTTGCTGTCCAAAGCACTTGTGTTATCCAGGGTTGTCTTTGCTGTCCAGTGGCGCCTTTGCTATCTAAAAGTGCATATGATATCCGTCGGCGCTTTATCCAGTGGGCGCCTGGACTATCAAAGGGCACTTTTTCTATCCAAGGGCTGCATTTATTTTCCTGAAGTGCCTATTTCTATCTAAGGGGCTCCTATTCTGTCCAGGGCACCTATGTTTCCCAGATTTGCCTTTGCTGTCCAGGGACGCCTTTGCTATCCAAGGGCACCTTTCTTAACCAAGGGGCGCATTTTGCTTTCCTGGAGCGCCTATTCCTATCTAAGGGGCGCATATGTTATCTAGGAGCGCCTTTGATACCAGGAGGCGGCTTTTTTTCCAGGGGTGCCTTTGCTCTTGGTGGGCGCTGCTCCAATGCAGGGCAGCTGAAGGTGGATAAGGGACATCTATGTTATACAGAGGGCGCCTGTACTTCCCAGTGGGGCGCTCGTTTTCCTTCTTGGGCTCCTAGTTTATCCAGGGGGCGTCTAGGCTATCCAAAGGCGGCTTTTCTATCGAAGGGGTGCCTTCCTAGGGGCGCCTTTGCTACCCAGGGGCGCCTTTGCTGTCCACAGCACTTAGGGTTGTCTTTGCTGTCCAGGGGCGCCTTTGCTATCCAAGGGTGCATATGACATCCGTAGGGCGCGTTTTCCAGTGGGCGCCTAGGCTATCAAAGGGCGCCTTTTTCTACCCAAGGTGAGCATTTTATTTTCTAAAGCGCCTATTTCTATCTAAGGGGCGCTTATGCTGTCCAGGGCACCTATGTTACCAAGATTTGCCTTTGCAGCCCAGGGGCGCCTTTCCCAGCCAAGGGCGCATATGATATCCGTAGGGCACTTCATCCAGGGGGCGCCTAGGCTATACAAAGGCGGTTTTTCTATCGAAGGGCTGCCGTCCTAGGGGCGCCTTTGCTGTCCACAGCAATTGTGTTATCCAGGGTTGTCTTTGCTGTCCAGGGGCGCCTTTACTATCCAAGGGTGCATATGACATCCTTAGGGCGCTTTTTCCAGTGGGCGCCTAGGCTATCAAAGGGCGCCTTTTTCTACCGAAGGTGAGCATTTTATTTTCCTAAAGCGCCTATTTCTATCTAAAGGGCGCTTATGCTGTCCAGTTCACCTATGTTACCCAGATTTGCCTTTGCTGCCCAGGGGCGCCTTCCCTAGCCAAGGGCGCATATGGTATCCGTAGGGTGCTTCATCCAGGGGGCGCCTAGGCTACCAGGGGCGCTTCATCCAGGGGGCGCCTAGGCTACCCAGGGCGCTTCATCCAGGGGGCGCCTAGGCTACTCAGGGGTGCATTAGTTCCCCATGGCGCAATCTTGCTATCTAGTGGCGCCTTTTCTTTGCCGGGGCGTTTTTGTTAGCTTTCTAAATTTCATCTTCAACATTTTACTGGGGCGCAAAAGACCAGTAAAGGCGTCTAGTGTTTGGGCAGGGGCGCTTTGCCATGGTTTTAAGGAGTATGTGTTCATTCAAGTGGAATAAGTGGTATCTACCACCTTGGCGTACGAAATGGGTACAGGCGCGCCGCTCATATCGGGCGCCTTCGGCGCCCGATACGAGCTGAGCTTTACAGGGGCGCTTCGGAGCTAAGGGGGGGCCCGGGCCCCCTGGGCCCCCCTGGGATCCGTCACTGGACGTCCCCCTGGTTAGCAAACAGAGGAAGCGTCCCCCCGCTTTCGGCGCCCATTCCGAAAGCTTCCCGTTTTCTCCACTTTCTGACAGCCCGTCGGATTAAGAGGCCAAACTTTTGAACAAAAAATTGATAAGTAACAAAAATATGTTCCACGATCAGGGGCGCAGCCAGGGGGAAGGGCACAGGGGGCACGTGACCCCCCCATCGGTGCCGGAGTGCACTTTGATCGCTTGGCGGTTTACCTCGTTTGGGCTGTGCCGCTCGAAACTTAGTGCCTCCGCCATTAAATCTAGATGCAAATAGACCGCATTTAGCGACTAAAAGTATTGTTTGACAATTAAGTAGCCATTTTGTTCAGCTGGGGCATTCTGTCGCCTCTCCAAGCACCTGGAAGAGTATGGGCACTTAATCCGTGTCCAGCTAATACCTCATCGTCGACAATAATCGTGCGGGCGGGGCTAATCTGTTGCACCCTGAGCTCATCTGGTGCCCATTGAGCTGGTTTTGGCCCCTTGAGCTGATCACGTGCCCTCTAAGCTGATCTAGTGCCCCCTGAGCAAATGACTGTACCTCTTGAACATATCTAATGCTCTCTGAGTAAGTCTGAAGCCTCCGAGCTTGCCTGCTGCCCTACTACCTGTTTTAGTGCCCATTGAGCTGTTCTGACCCCTGAGCTGATATCATGCCTCCCAGAGTTGATCTACTGTCCCCTGAGTCAACATGGTGCTTCTTGAGCAGATCAAATGCCACCTGAGCTGATTATTGATGTCTCCTGAGATAATCTGGTGCCCCTGAGCTGTTCTAGTGCGCCCTGAGCTGATATGCTGATCCCTGAGGTGATCTAGGCCCCTGTTCTAGTTGGGCGGGGGGGGCTAGGAGCTGATCTGGGCCCCGGGCTGCAGGGGCCAAAAAGTGTTCAGGTTGTCACCATTAAAAATGCCAAACCATAAATGTGTCAGCAGCCCAGGCTGCAAAATGTGACACGTTTTGAGTTACTAGGATACCAAGGGATACTCCTGGACCATCTTAGTTGTTGAAAAACATTGCGAGTTTAAATTGCATGTGCAAATTTTGGCTATTTGTTCAGTTATTCGTCTGGAGCAAACATATCAACTAATTTTTGTCACCTTGTCCACCTTGGGCTATCACCATTTAGAATGCCAAAATGGTCAGTTTTTCGACCCCTGCCGGGCTAATCGATATGCTGCCCCCTGAGCTAAACTAATGCCCCTGAGTCGATCTAGTACCTCACGAGCCATCATTGTGCCTCCTAAGCCCCATCTGAGCTAGTCTGGTGCCCCCTGAGCTAGTTTGGTACTCTTGAGCCAATCTGGTGCCCTTTAAGCTGATCTGGGCCTCCTGATTTGAGCTGGTATTCTCGAGGTGATCTGGGCCCCAACCTGGTCGGGACCACTGAGTTGATGCCTTGTCCTCTGAGCTGATAGGGTGCTCCCTGAGCTGATCTAGATCCCTGCTCTAATCTGGGGGCTAGGAGCTTATCTGGGCCCCCGAGCTGATCAATCTGGTGCCCCCCGAGTTGAACTAATGCTTCCTGAGACAACCTGGTGCCTTCCGAGTCATCATTGTGCCTCCTGAGCCCATCTGATGCCCTCTCAGCCAGTCCGATGCCCCCTGAGCTAATATAGAGCCCTTTAAGCTGACCTGAGCCTCCTGAGTTGATTGCGTGGTTTTCTGAGCAGCTGCAAGGCCCTGAGCTGAGCTGGGCCCACATAGGCTGATGAGGGCCCCTGAGCTGGTATGGGGCTCCTAAACTGATTAAGTGCCTGCTGACTAGATCTGAAACCCCAGAGCTGACCTGGGCCCCGGCCTGTTCGGGGACCAATGAGCTGGCCCTTGTCCCCGAAGCTGATCTGGTGTCCCCTGAGCAGCTATGGGGCTCCTGAACTGATTGGGCCCCGAGCTGGTGAGGAATCCCTGAGCTAATAAAGGGCCCCTGAGCTGATCTAGTGCCCCTGACTTGACCTGGTCCTCTGACTTTGCTTGAAGCCCCTGAACTGATCTGGGGCCCAAGAGTGGATCTAGGTCTTGGGGATGCCCTGAGCTTGTATGGGCCATGGGGATACCCTGAGCTGGTCTCGTCACAAGCGCTGAGCTTGTGAGAACCCCATATCCCTCGCCCCACCGGGCCATCGATGCCCCCTCACAGAAAAAGGAAAAAACGAGGCCCAGCACCGAAGTTAAGGGGCTACCTCTCAAACCCATTATTTTCCCATACGCGTCGGAAAAGGGGGGCCAGGGGGGCCTGGCCCCCCCCCCACTTTTTGGCCAAAAATTTCCTGATCTCAGTCAAAATTAGAGAAAGCCGGACATACTTATATCCAGCCGCTGCGGAAGGCAACGAGGAGCCCAAATTCGAACAGTTTTTGGTTCTGATGATGAAAGTTTTTTGTCAGCATCATGTTGAAGTTTGGCTGCCCCCCACTTTTTTGCCGGTGGCGACACTTATGATTTTCCCATCATCCCTGAATTTCTTATTCCGGGCCATCCTAGGTTAGGTCACCAGGCGAGGTCAAACAAAGTCACCTCACTTCAACTTTTCAGCTCTACCATAGCTACAGTTGTTGGCTGATAGATTTGGTGCTTTCTACACTTGATGACATCTCCAGGGTCTACAACATATACATCCAGAATTTTTCGATTTCGTGACCTGAGGGCAGGTCACGAGGGGACTTCTCCCATTGAAAAAGGATGGGGAAAAGCTTTCTTATGATCTAAGTCACAAAAATGATTGCAAAAGCCCAGATTTCTCAGAAAACTTTCTTGGCCACCCTTTCACGGATTCCAGGGGGTATAGTTTCCCTTTGACGTATCTGAGGTCATCTCAGGTCACCAGGGGTCATAAACATATAAGCTAGAGCGCTGAATTAAACGTCATCGTGTCTGTCTCGCCACTGGATTTCATTTCATATAAGGCAAAGTCACTTTCTGACCTTTCGTGACCTCAGGTCATGTAAGTTCAAGAGGTCAAACCACTGCACAATGTTCTAACGGAGCCGAAAGTGGGGACATAATTCAATAACCCAGGAAGCATATATCCCAGATGAATAATTTTGGTATCAATCGAAAGTTCTTTTCCCACAGATTATATGGACAACATATGATTGCTAAGACCTGACCACAGCTGGTATTTGACCCTAGGTCAGCAACAAAAATAACTAGATTTATCTTTGGTCATAAGGGGGCTTTACAGGGATGGTCTAGTTAATTTCCAGTCACCTTAATTGTATACACGCGATATGCTTGACACTGAAGACGTTATTGAACCCTCGCCTAACACACGCAGTGGAGGGGGGTATTAAAGTGCCCCCACCTATTTTTCAAAGTAGCTAGAGAACCGTTCGCCGGCGAAAAACGTTACTTGGCCATATTTAAGAGCAGTTGTGAGCGCGTCGATTAATGAACAAATTTTGAAAATTAATAGATAATTTATTACTAATAGGCCTTCAAAGTCAGACCTATATTTTAAGGCCGTCGCACGCGGGCGGTCGCACCAGTTCGCCTGCATTGTAGACCGGGTGGTCAAGTCATAACGTCAAATAATCCGGCTCAATGTCGATATTAACCCACATCAAAGTCAAGGTCAAAGGTCAGAATCAGAATCAGTGTATTCGACGAAGGTCCGCCATTACAGAGGCTTTTCACTTGTCACGTCATTGAAGTAAAAAATCCGCGCTCATGCAACAGGAGGGAAATAGCAAGAAAACAAACACACCTAAAGCACACACATGTCCACTCACTCACTTACAAACATCATACAACATTCAAAAACTTCGCCGAAACATATCACCCATGACTAGATATTGAAAACGGCTGACTAGTTACTGGTTGTTCCTGACCGTTTAGTGTAAAATTCAATTGATATCGGTTCTGGCTAAAATCATTTGCTTTAGTGCTTTGGAAAAAGTGGGTCATTAACATTCAGACCAGTGGAATTGAGAAATTGAACGCCACGATAGTTGAGTCTACGGCGACCACTCTCTGTTCGAATCTGTGGAAGAGTGAAAAGACCCGCTCGGCGCGTGTCGTGATTATGGAAATTAGAGGAAGGCGGGCCTATGGTCGCCAGTAGCTGAGGCGGTGAACCAGTCAGAAGTATTCGTCACACAGCACATGTAGTGTGGTATTCGAGGAGTTGCTGGGCTGTGAACCATCTTAATTGAGGTAAAACATCAGAAATATGTTCGTGGCGTCTCCGACCAGTCACTAGACGTACACAGAAATTTACAATCTTTTGCACACGGTGCAGCTGAGTGGCACCACAAGACCACCCTTTCACGGGGTGGTCTTCATCTTCATTACAACCGGCTTCAGAATAGCCACATGAAAAGTGGAGATGCCGTGTAAGTCAAATCAATAAATAAATACACAGAGGCACAGTAGTTAACGACAGACAATACCAGGGCCTGTACTATGCATTTCAGTGCCGAGAGCGGCATAACATATCTTGCGTGACTTAGTGCCACAAGAATCCAGTGCATTTTCGCGCTACTAAATCAATATGCGACTGATAATTTAGTTGCCTATCGATTAACCCTCGCCCCACCGGGGGGCATCGATGGCCCCCTAAGGTTTTTCCGGGATAGCATAAAACGACGAGGCGCAGCATCGCGGTTGAGGGCTCTACCTCTTACTACATCATTTTCCCACCATCCCTAAAATTTTTTACCCCGGGTCACCCCAGGTCAGGTCACCAGGCGAGGTCAACCAATGTCACCTCACTTCAACTTTAGAGCTCTGTAAGAGCTACATTTCGAAGTCGATCGATTTGAAACTTCCTATACTTCATACCCCTCCAGGGTCTACAAGGTGTATATCCGGGATTTTTCGATTTCGTGACCTGAGGTCATGTCACGAGGTGACCTCTCCCATTGAAAAAGCATGGGGAAAAGCTGTCTTATGATCTAAAAGTCACAAAAACGATTGAAAATGCTCGGCTTCGTCAGAAAAGCGTTCTTAGACACCCTTTTACGGATTCCAGGGGCCATATTTGCCCTTTGACCCCTCCAAGGTCATCCAAGGTCACCAGGGGTCAAAAACAGTATTTTGACAATACTTTTGACATAGCTAGAGCGCTGAATCAAACACCATCGTGTATGTCTCGTCACTGGCTTTCGTTTTGATATACGGCAAGGTCACTTTCTGACCTTTCATGACCTCAGGTCATCTTAGGTCACGATGTGACCTCTGGAGGTCAAACCACTGGCGGGAGGTCATTACGTTCAACATAGCGGGAAAAGGTCTGAGATTTTCCTATCCAATGTACTTTACCACATCTCAATAGCTCTAATGGCATAAGAGTTATGCCCAGTTTGCTTAAGCATTGCATATTTGAGTGAAAATAGCCGATCTTGACCTAATTTGACCTCTGGAGGTCAAACCATTGACCTGAGCGCTAAAACATGCAAAGTAGTTTCTTACTGAATTCACGCGAGCTTTCTAATGCACTTTGCAGATTTGCGCTAACGCCCATATTTTCGGAGTTAGAGGGGGCCTTCGATGCCCCCGGTGGGGCGAAGGTGACGCCGGACCCCTGGTGGGGCGCGGGTTAATACCCCATTATTTTTCACTGAACGCGTTTCTTGCACAAGGGCACCACAAAAGTTCAAACTAACAGGGGGAAGGTCGCGCAGCATTGCCCCAGTACTGAGAACAATCATCTGCGTCTTTTGCGTGTTCAGTTTCATTTTGTTTAAGCAACACCACTGGTATAGGTACAGACTTCAATGCAGTTTCTAGTCGAATGACCAAACCTGGTAAATCTCTCTTCTTGCCGGTAACCATGATCTGAGTGTCATCGCAGTATTGCACTATCGTGACATCATCACCCACGCACAGGCTCAGATCATTGGCATACAAAGAAAACAAGTTACAACTTAAGGCCCCTCCCTGGAAAATTCCCTTAGGAATATTCCGAGTTTTGGAGAGGACACTGTCTCCTCCAAAGCAGCCACGCCGCGTTGAACTATCAACTACCTGCATCTGCACCTGCGGCGTGTGGCCTGCGAGGTAACTGCTGAACCAGCGAGTGTCCATGCCATAGAGTGCAAGTTTTTGAAGAAGTTTTGAGTGTGGCACCACATCAAAATATTTAGAAAAATCAAGCAAGACAAGAATCGAAATATCACCTCTGTCCATAGCCCGAAGTGCCGTGTCAGTAATAACACTTAAAGCCGTTTCAGTCGAATGATGTTTCCGGTATCCATGTTGTGCATCAGAAAGAAGCCTGTGATTTTCAAGACATTCTGTCAATTGTTTCTGAACAATACGTTCTACTAATTTAGTAATGGCGGGTAATATAGAGATGGGTTTTGTATCCGCTGGTCCAGCAGTCGTCCTACCCTTGGGTATGGGTGTAACTAGGGCATGTTTCCACGAAGCAGGCACAGACGCAGAAGTTAAACTGGAGTTGATGACATCCAAAAGTGGAAAGCCTAAACCAAAACAGAACTTTTGAAGGAAGTGAACACTGATTCCGTCTACTGCGGTAGATTTCGAAGCCTGCATAGTAGCGAGATTTATACAGAGAGTGTCTAGGTCGATAGGCAGGGGCGTAGCCAGGATTTCGCTCAGGGAGGGGCGGCGCCCCGAAAAGGGCCCCTGTGACAGCGCCAAAAGGGCCCTGATGGGTAAAAATGGCCCTGCTTGTTACATAATAGAGTGCTGAAGAGGGCTTAAGAGGGCCCTGTCTGGTATAAAATTCCAAATTTGACCAAAGAGCATAGTGCGGGCGAGCCGCACTTCGCGCGGCTCGTGTTATCAGGGGGCCCTTTGGGCCCCTCAGGGAGGGGCGGCTGTCCCTGCCGCCCCCCCTTGGCTACGCCCCTGTCGATAGAGCGAACTTTGAAGGAGCATGTCAAAACAGGTGGCAGTAAGGTGGGTACGACCGCTGAGGGAGCGGGCACACAGTCCGCAGTGTTTTGTCCTATTGTTGCATAATAATCGTTCAATGCATCGGGCGAGATATTCGGTATAGTACACTGCTGCTGTTTGCGGCCTATCACCGGCTGCAGCACGCGCCACAGTCCACCCGGCCTCCGTTGCCAATTTCACCGGCGTACAATGACACACAGTCGCGGCGGATGGCGGCCCGGCACAGTCGGTTGACCGCGCATATTCCCCGCGATCTCTAGCATTCAGTGCAGTACGGCGGCACCGTAGCAAGTCCTGTGTTTCAACAGAAACGGATGAAACTCTCCGCTGGCGGGGATTAACATGCCGAAGTGGTGCAGCGTTGTTAAGGTGATGGGTAAAAAAAATGCCGAAAAGCAAGTCACTTATCAGAGGTGGACTGCGAGTCGCGGACGCACGACCAATCGAGCTGTTGATTGAAAGAGTCGAAATCAATACTCTGTATGGCACGCCTGTACGAGCGGGTTTGTTGCGGTGGTGTGCGGGTTGCATGATTCAAAATGATGCATTGAAGTCATGGGGGGGTGCCGTAATGGGATCGAGTAACACCCGCCCGCTTTACAAGGTCGGGTCCAGGGGCGCAACTTTATGTTTTCGATTGGGGGGCACCCGGCTCGAAAGGGGGCCCGTATATGAGGGGGGCCCGTTCTTTATGAAAATGTGACCGAAAAAATTTATTTTCGACCGTTTGTTGTCGAAAACTGACTCCAAAGGTTAAATAACAATTTTTAGCGCGCTGTTGGTCACTGTTCATGATTTGCACTCTTTAGCCCAAAGAGTAGTCAGAAGACGCAATCTTTTGAACGAGCTGCCAAAGTATGTAAGGATATTGGACAAGTAGGTGTCTACTTACCGTCTTCGTCGTCAACGCGGATGCTCTCCTCCGGAGGTACAACGGGATCAGACGCGGACGACCCAGGAGGGATGGATGCTGGAGGGTCTTTTAGCAAACGGGATCCGGCTGGTGGCCTGGTCGAGGATGGCAATGATCAGGAAAAGGAGGATGGGAATTATAACCTTACTTCACCGTTTTTCTGGAAACGATATACATTGCACTTTTCCGAGTTAGTTTTAAATTGGGGTTTTCATTTTTTGTGGTTGACAAATGAAGGTAGCTTGCATAGTCAATAGTAGTGATATGAACGACTTTAAATGGACGCGTACACTGAGAGATTAAATGCAAATATGATCGGGGTCATTTTATAACAGTGTGCAAAATAAGCAAGACGATTCTGGATTCATAGGTTACCTGAAAAATGAAGAAAGTTTGGGTAGTTTTGCTAGAGCAGCCTCTCAATCTTGAATATTCTTTGTTTTACGCTTTTGTGCACCCGACTTATGTTTATACTGTCCAACCATTTTAACATTCACACCTGGAACGAAATCACATTATCGCGAACAATTTGATACAAATGGAAGGTAGAGATCGAAGTGCGAAATTCCTTTATCAGCAGGGAAATCGAACCTACTGATATTTATGTTACATGATCAAGACACCGTTTTCTGATCCATTCACCTTGCCAGTTCAATGACATTTTACAACACTGGGTACCGGTCAAGAGGTACTATGAATAGGTGGTACTGCCTATTTCCCTTTACAATCCTCGTATAGGATCAGTACAAAAGGAATGGGGACCCTAAAATTTCTCACACCCAATCCATCTCTCCCCGAATGTTCCAGGAGGCATGGGACCGGCCGCACGTTACCCGGGAAAACCACAGGGGGCCCGCAAGCATGGCAGGGGGCCGGTTTCAGCAACAGGGAGCACGGATACACCACCTGGGGCACGAAACTGCTAACAAATAAGGAACTCCTGCAAATAAGCGACCAACACAACAGCTTCAGTTTCTGTACGATATTCTTAGACCACAAGGGGCCCAGACAGACCACAGAGGGCCAAAGGGGTCACACCAAAGGGGCCGGGCAGACCACAGGAACCCAGAAAACCATATGAGCCCGGTAAGCCCACAAGGGTCCCGAGCAGACCATACACAGCCAGCAATTTGGCTGGGCTCTGCTCGATATATGCTGGGCTTTGACTGGGCAGAGCCCGAGTACATGGGCTCAGCCCAGGTCCGGCTCCACCTCCGCCTGGGCAGAGCCCATGGTCAAGCAAGACCGGGCTCTACCGCTCGGGCAAGTTGTCCTCCCCCGACCTAATGTCGGGCTCAGCCCGAGTCTATGTGGCTCAGCTATGAGTCTTATGGCTCGGGCAGAGCCCGGCCCAGCCCGCTCTGGGCCCGGTCGGAATGGCTGGCTGGGCAGCGGGCCCGGGCAGACCACACGGGGCCTGGACAGATGAAAGGACCTGGGCAGACTACAGGGACCCGAGCAGAACAGCGGGGCCGGGCTAACCACAGAGGGGCCCGAGTCTGCAAAATATGGCAGCAGACCCGACGAGTCCGCACCAGCCTTGTAGATTGTTCGCACCACCAGCAGCCTAAAATTCACACCAATCATTATTGAGAAATTTCACTGACCCGGAGATTTCGATGTTTTTACCAGTTTCTCCCTTCTCAGAACTCTGTGGATGTTTGATTTGAGCTCCCTCGCACCAGACGGCAAAAGTGGGCATTTGTTTGCTCCAAAGTTTGCACCACCTGAAGGGTGTCCGCACCACGAGATCTCGTCAAAAGTGCCATACTTTGCAGACTGCGAGGGGCCCGGGAAAACCACAGAGGGCCTGCGCAGACAAAAGGGGCCTCGGACGGACAAAAGGGGGTCCGCATAGGCCACACGGAGGCCCGGACAGACCAAAAGGGTTCCGGGAAAACCACAGGAGGCCCGGGCAGACCACAAGGGGCTCGATCAGACCAAAATGGGCACTAGCAGACAAGGCGTCCGTGCAGACCAAATGGGACCAACCGGGCAGACCACAGGGGCCTGGATAGACCACAGGGGCCTGGGCAGACCACACCGGCCCCCCACACGGGCCTGGGCAGACCACAGTGGCCTGGGTAGACCATAGGGGCCCGGGCAGACCACAGGGGCCTGGATAGACCACAGGGGCCTGGGCAGACCACAAGGGGACCGAGCGGAGAACAAGGGGTCCGGGAGGCCACAGGGGGCCGGGCAGACCACAGGGGAACCGAGCGGAGCACAAGGGGCCTGGGCAGTCCACAGGGGCCCGGGCAGACCATAGGGGCCCGGGCAGACCATAGGGGCCCGGGAAGACCACAAGGACCCCGGGCAGACCACAAGGGGACCGAGCGGAGCACAAGGGGCCCGGACAGGTCACAGGGGCCTGGGCAGACCACAGAGGCCCGGACAGGCCACAGGGAGCCCGGTCAGACTAATAGGGGCCCGGGATACCACAGGGGCCCGCATGGTAAGCATGACAGAGGCTGGTTGCAGTTACACGAACTGCATCCATGGCAGGCCCGTCTGCATCTACAGGGTATTAACTACTGGGAGTAGGGACCCGGCTGCGGCCACCAGGGGGGCGAATAGGGTGGCCACCAGGGGGAGGGCGAATGGAGCAGCCACCCCTTAAGCCCAAGAGCCTCTGAGGACGAAATGCCGCACCCAAACCCTCCCTCACCCAGGATGCGACGATTGATCGCTCTTTGGGTGAAAAGTGCGCCCTTCGGGAGAGCCGGACAGGGGCCGGACAGGGGATCAACACTCATTAGGGATTTAGCCCGACAGCAGCAAATAGCAAATAATCACTTCACTTGCCATTCAACACCGGGCATCGGAGCATGATTTGGATTGACACGAAAAGCCCAAACGTAAAACCCAAATCAGAGCCTAACGAAACTTTTCCAGAGTAGACACAATCCGATTGAATCATAAGCATGCCAATTTTACTGTTAAAAGCAAACTTTGTGCAAATAATTCGCCTCGGCGAATACGACAAGAGAGCCAGGAGCATGCCTTAGCTTCCTTCGCGCTGCGCTGACAAGCCCGGGAAATTAAGAGGCTATCATTCGCCGGCGGATGCTCATTATATGACCCCGATTTGACGACAAGATATGACACACTTTTTGACAGACAAATTTAAGAAGAGGGCCCAGGATGGATCACATGGGGCCAGGGGCGAGGGTCTCCATATATTTGGGGGCTCGAGCCCCCCAATGCTCGGAGAAGCCCCCCCAATGACCCGACGAGCCCCCCAATTCCAAATTGCGGGCCCCTGCGGACACAGCCGGGCCCCTGCCACGATTGCGGGCCCCACTTTTCTATTTGGGCTAGCTTTGGCTGAGGCCAGGCTCCCTGGCATGCTTGCGGGTCCCCTGTGGGCCACCCTTAACCTCGGTGTCCTCAACCGGGCCACTAACGATATTTTCAGGCCCACTTTGACTGCAACCGGGTCCCTAATTCCGGCAGTCTCGGGCCTCCTGTAATCCAACCGGCCCTCTGTGATCCAGCCGGGCCCCTATGGACTGCAACCGGGCCCCCTGTAATCTACCCGGGCCCCCTGTGACTGCAACCGGGCCCCTGTGATCCAGCTGGGCCCCCTGTGATCCACCCGGGCCCCCTGTGACTGCAACTGGGCCCCCTGTGATCTATCCGGCCCCCTGTGACTGCAACCGGGCCCCTCTGTGATCCACCCGCACCCCTGTGACTGCAACCGGGCCCCTGCGATCCACCCGGTCCCCCTGTGACTTCAACCGGGACTCCTGTGACTGCAACCGGGCCATCTACGATCCACCCGGGCCCCCTGTGACTGAAACCGGGCCCCCTGTCATCCACCCGGACCCCTGTGACTGCATCCGGGCCCCTGTGATACACCCGGGCCCTCTGTGACTGCAACCGGGCCATCTGTGATCCACCCGGGGTCCCTGTGACTGCAACCAGTCACTCTGTGACTGCAACCGGGCCCCCTGTGACTGCAACCGGGCCCTTTGTGATCCACCCGGGCCCACTATGATCCACCCGGGCCCCCTGTGACTGCAACTGGGCCCCCTGTAATCCACCTGGGGGACCTGTGACTCCCACCGGGCCCCCCTGTGACTGCAACTGGGCCATTTGTGATCCAATCTGGACCCCTGTGACTGCAACCGGGCCCCATGTGATCCACCCGGCCCACCTGTGACTGCAACCGGGCACCCTATCATCCACCCGGGCCCCTGTGATACACCCGGGCCTCCTGTGAGTGGGACAGGGCCATCTGTGACTGCGACCGGGCCCTCTGTGATCCACCCGGGCCCCCTATGATCCACCCAGGACCCCTGTGACTCCAACCGGGCCCCCTGTGGCTGCAACCGGGCCATCTATGATCCACCCGGGTCCCCTGTGACTGCAAGCGGGCCCTCTGTGAGCCACCCGGCCCCCTGTGACTGCAACCAGGCCCCCTGTAATCCACCTGGGCCCCCTGTGACTGCAACCGGGCCCCATGTGGTCCAACCGGGGCCCCCTGTAATTACAACCGGGCCCCCTATGATCCACCCAGGCCCCCTGTGACTGCAACTGGACCCCCTGTGATCCACGTGGGCCCCCCTGTGATTACAACCAGGCCAGTTATCATCCACCCGGGCTATCTGTGATCCACCCTGGCCCCCCTGTGACTGCAACCGGGCCCCATGTGATCCAACCGGGGCCCCCTGTAATTACAACCGGGCCCCCTATGATCCACCCAGGCCCCCTGTGACTGCAACCGGACCCCCTGTGATCCACGTGGGCCCCCCTGTGATTACAACCAGGCCAGTTATCATCCACCCGGGCTATCTGTGATCCACCCGGGTCCCCTGTGACTGCAACCGGGCCCTCTGTGAGCCACCCGGCCCCCGGTGACTGCAACTGGGCCCCATGTGATCCACCCGTGCCCCCCTGTAATTACAACTGGGCCCCCTATGATCCACCCGGGCCCCCTGTGATACACCCGGGCCTCCTGTGACTGCAACCGGGCCATCTGTGATCCACCCGGGGCCCCTGTGACTGCAACCAGGCACTCTGTGACTGCAACCGGACCCCCTGTGACTGCAACCGGGCCCTTTGTGATCCACCCGGGCCCACTATGAACCACCCGGGCCCCCTGTGACTGCAAGCAGGCCCCCTTTGATCCACCCGGGCCCCCTGTGCCTGTGGCTGCAATCGGGCTTCCTGTAATCCACCTGGGGCCCCCTGCGATCCACCCGGGGCCCCATGTGATCCATCCTGGGCCCTCTTCTTAAATTCGTCTGTCAAAAAGTGTATCATATCTTGTCGTCAAATCGGGGTCATATAATGAGCATCCGCCGGCGAATGATAGCCTCTTAATTTCCCGGGCTTGTCAGCGCAGCGCGAAGGAAGCTAAGGCATGCTCCTGGCTCTCTTGTCGTATTCGCCGAGGCGAATTATTTGCACAAAGTTTGCTTTTAACAGTAAAATTGGCATGCTTATGATTCAATCGGATTGTGTCTACTCTGGAAAAGTTTCGTTAGGCTCTGATTTGGGTTTTACGTTTGGGCTTTTCGTGTCAATCCAAATCATGCTCCGATGCGCGGTGTTGAATGGCAAGTGAAGTGATTGTTTGCTATTTGCTGCTGTCGGGCTAAATCCCTAATGAGTGTTGATCCCCTGTCCGGCCCCGTCCGGCTCTCCCGAAGGGCGCACTTTTCACCCAAAGGGCGATCAATCGTCGCATCCTGGGTGAGGGAGGGTTTGGGTGCGGCATTTCGTCCTCAGAGGCTCTTGGGCTTAAGGGGTGGCTGCTCCATTCGCCCTCCCCCCTGGTGGCCACCTTATTCGCCCCCCCTGGTGGCCGCAGCCGGGTCCCTACTCCCAGTAGTTAATACCCTGTGGATGCAGACGGCCTGCCATGGATGCAGTTCGTGTAACTGCAACCAGCCTCTGTCATGCTTGCCATGCGGGCCCCTGTGGTATTCCGGGCCCCTATTGGTCTGACCGGGCTCCCTGTGGCCTGTCCGGGCCTCTGTGGTCTGCCCAGGCCCCTGTGACCTGCCCAGGCCCCTTGTGCTCCTCTCGGTCCCCCTGTGGTCTGCCCGGTCCCCTGTGGCCTTCCTGGACCCCTTGTTCTCCGCTCGGTCCCCTTGTGGTCTGCCCAGGCCCCTGTGGTCTGCCCGGGCCCCTGTGGTCTGCCCGGGCCCCTATGGTCTACCCAGGCCACTGTGGTCTGCCCAGGCCCGTGTGGTCTGCCCGGGCCCCTATGGTCTGCCCGGACCCCTGTGGTCTGCCCAGGCCCTTGTGGTCTGCCCAGGCCCCTGTGGTCTATCCAGGCCCCTGTGGTCTGCCCGGTTGGTCCCATTTGGTCTGCACGGACCCCTTGTCTGCTAGTGCCCATTTTGGTCTGATCGAGCCCCTTGTGGTCTGCCCGGGCCTCCTGTGGTTTTCCCGGAACCCTTTTGGTCTGTCCGGGCCTCCGTGTGGCCTATGCGGACCCCCTTTTGTCCGTCCGAGGCCCCTTTTGTCTGCGCAGGCCCTCTGTGGTTTTCCCGGGCCCCTCGCAGTCTGCAAAGTATGGCACTTTTGACGAGATCTCGTGGTGCGGACACCCTTCAGGTGGTGCAAACTTTGGAGCAAACAAATGCCCACTTTTGCCGTCTGGTGCGAGGGAGCTCAAATCAAACATCCACAGAGTTCTGAGAAGGGAGAAACTGGTAAAAGCATCGAAATTTCCGGGTCAGTGAAATTTCTCAACAATGATTGGTGTGAATTTTAGGCTGCTGGTGGTGCGAACAATCTACAAGGCTGGTGCGGACTCGTCGGGTCTGCTGCCATACTTTGCAGACTCGGGCCCCTCTGTGGTTAGCCCGTCCCCGCTGTTCTGCTCGGGTCCCTGTGGTCTGCCCAGGTCCTTTCATCTGTCCAGGCCCCGTGTGGTCTGCCCGGGCCCGCTGCCCAGCCAGCCATTCCGACCGGGCCCAGAGCGGGCTGGGCCGGGCTCTGCCCGAGCCATAAGACTCATAGCTGAGCCACATAGACTCGGGCTGAGCCCGACATTAGGTCGGGGGATGACAACTTGCCCGAGCGGTAGAGCCCGGTCTTGCTTGACCATGGGCTCTGCCCAGGCGGAGCGGAGCCGGACCTGGGCTGAGCCCATGTACTCGGGCTCTGCCCAGTCAAAGCCCAGCATATATCGAGCAGAGCCCAGCCAAATTGCTGGCTGTGTATGGTCTGCTCGGGACCCTTGTGGGCTTACCGGGCTCATATGGTTTTCTGGGTTCCTGTGGTCTGCCCGGCCCCTTTGGTGTGACCCCTTTGGCCCTCTGTGGTCTGTCTGGGCCCCTTGTGGTCTAAGAATATCGTACAGAAACTGAAGCTGTTGTGTTAGTCGCTTATTGGCAGGAGTTCCTTATTTGTTAGCAGTTTCGTGCTCCAGGTGGTGTATCCGTGCTCCCTGTTGCCGAAACCGGCCCCCTGCCATGCTTGCGGGCCCCCTGTGGTTTTCCCGGGTAACGTGCGGCCGGTCCCATGCCTCCTGGAACATTCGGGGAGAGATGGATGGGGCGTGAGAAAATTTAGGGTCCCCATTCCTTTTGTACTGATCCTATACGAGGATTGTAAAGGGAAATAGGCAGTACCACCTATTCATAGTACCTCTTGACCGGTACCCAGTGTTGTAAAATGTCATTGAACTGGCAAGGTGAATGGATCAGAAAACGGTGTCTTGATCATGTAACATAAATATCAGTAGGTTCGATTTCCCTGCTGATAAAGGAATTTCGCACTTAATATTCAAGACTGAGAGGCTGCTCTAGCAAAACTACCCAAACTTTCTTCATTTTTCAGGTAACCTATGAATCCAGAATCGTCTTGCTTAATTTGCAAACTGTTATAAAATGACCCCGATCATATTTGCATTCAATCTCTCAGTGTACGCGTCCATTTAAAGTCGTTCATATCACTACTATTGAATATGCAAGCTACCTTCATTTTTCAACCACAAAAAAATGAAAACCCCAATTTAAAACTAACTCGGAAAAGTGCAATGTATATAGTTTCCAGAAAAACGGTGAAGTAAGGTTATAATTCCCATCCTCCTTTTCCTGATCATTGCCATCCTCGACCAGGCCACCAGCCGGATCCCGTTTGCTAAGAGACCCTCCAGCATCCATCCCTCCTGCGTCGTCCGCGTCTGATACCGCTGTACCTCCGGAGGAGAGCATCCCGCGTGGACGACGAAGACGGTAAATAGACACCTACAGGGGTGCAGCCAGGGGGGGCACAGGGGGCACGTGCCCCCCCATCGGTGCCGGGGTGCCCTTTTGATTGCCAGGTGGTGTGCCCTCTTTGGGCCGTGCCGCTCGAAATTTAGTACCCTACGTCGTTGAGCCTAGATGGAACTAGACTGCATTTAGTGATTTAAGCTATTGTTTGACAATTAAGTGCCTTTTTGGTCAGTTAGGGCAATCTGTCGCCTTTCCAAGCACCCGGGAATAGTATAGGCACGTAATCCGTTTCCAGATAATGCCCAATCGTCGCCAATAATCGTACGGGTGGAGCTCATCTGGTGCCCCCTGGAGGTGATCATGTGCCTTCTGAGCTGATCTGATGCCCTCGTAGTCAATCTGGTGCCCCCCTCCCCTGAATAAATAATTGTGCCTTCTGAACCTATATAATGCTCTCTAAGTTAGTCTGATGCCTCCGAGCTTGCCTGCTGCCCTATTAGCTGTTTTAGTACCTCTTGAGCAGATCCGGGCCCCCTGAACTTATTTAATGCCTCCCGGAGTTTATCTACTGTCCAGGGGGCACAAGGGGCACGTGCACCCATCGGTGCCGGGTGCCCTTTTGATTGCCAGGTGGTGTACCCTCTTTGGGCCGTGCCGCTCGAAATTTAGTGCCCTGCGCCGTTGAACCTAGATGTAACTAGACTGCATTTAGCGATTTCAACTATTGTTTGACAACTAAGTGCCTTTTTGGTCAGCTAGGGCATTCTGTCACCTTTCCAAGCACCCGGGAAGAGCATAGGCACGCAATCTGTTTCCAGATAATGCCTCTTCGTCGCCAATAATCGTACGGGCGGAGCTCATCTGGTGCCCCCTGGAGCTGATCATGTGCCCTCTGAGCTGATCTGGTGCCCTCGTAGTCAATCTGGTGCTCTCCTGAGAAAATAAGTGTGCCTTCTGAGCCTATAAAATACTCTCTGAGTTAGTTTGATGCCTCCGAGCTTGCCTGGAGTCCTTTTAGCTGTTTTAGTGCCCCTTGAGCTGATCCGGGCCCTCTGAGCTTATTTAATGCCTCCCGGAGTTGATCTACTGTCCAGGGGTGCAGCCAGGAAGGCACAGGGGCACGTGCCCCCATTACTGCAGGGGTGCCCTTTTGATTGCCAGGTGGTGTACCCAATTTGGGCCGTGCCGCTCGAAATTTAGTGCCCTAGCCGTTGAACCTAGATGTAACTGGACTGCATGTGGCGATTGAAACTATTGTTGGACAACTTGATACCTTTCTCGGTCAGCTAGGGTATTCTACCACCTTTCCAAGCACCCGGGAAGAGTATGGGCACCTAGTATATGTCCACCTAATGCCTCATTGTCGCCAATAATCGTACGGGTAAAGCCGATGTGGTGCTCCTTGAGCTCATCTCGTGGCCTCTCAGCTGGTCTTGGCCCCTTGAGCTGATTACTTGCCCTCTAAGCTGATCTGGTGCCCCTGAGTCAATCGAGTGCCCCACGGAGCAAATAATTGTGCCTCCTGAACCTATATAATGCTCTCTGAGTTAGTGTAATGCTTCCGAGCTTGTTTGGTGCCCTAATAGCTGATTTAGTGCCCCTTGAGCTGATTCGGGCCCCCGAACTGATCTCATGCCTCCCCAAGTTGATTCTGTCTCCTAAGTCAATATGGTGCCTCTTCAGCTGATTAGGTGCCCCCTCAGCTGATTATTGATATCTCCTTAGATGGTCTGGTCCCCCACCTCCTGAGCTGGTTTGGTGGGCCCTGAGCCCACCTTGTGTCCCCTGAGCTGTTATGTTGCTCCCTGAGCTGATTTAGGCTCCTGCCATAGTCCGGGGGCTGGAAGCTGATCTGAGCCCCCGAGCGGATCGATCTGGTGCCACCTGAGATGCATGGATCGATCCCCTGTGCCCTTCCCCTGGCTGCGCCCCTGATCGTGCAACATATTTTTGTTACTTATCAATTTTTTTGTTCAAAAGTTTGGCCTCTTAATCCGACGGGCTGTCAGAAAGTGGAGAAAACGGGAAGCTTTCGGAATGGGCGCCGAAAGCGGGGGGACGCTTCCTCTGTTTGCTAACCAGGGGGACGTCCCCCCCCTATTTTTGGGTCCGTCGTCGTTAATGCTGTCAGGTACAGAATTTACTCAAAACGCGCCTACCCCGGTCAACACCAGCCCGGGTCCGTCCCCCTTGTAAATTTCCCTGGCGGCGCACCTGGCTTTCGGATTGAAACTGCTCAATAATGTTTTGGGAATTCATTTGGGATAAAGGTTTTTATTCTGGGGATCCTGGGCGCAAATATTGGGAAATATTTTTCCAACTCCTGGGATCCCAGAACAATTTAAGTGGCATCGCTGATTACTCAAGTTCTCTGATCTGGCATCACTCAAACAACAGTGTGCCGGGTGACGAGAACTGGTGAGGAGCTCGCGGGCGCCCCCCGCCGCTGCTTTCTTAAATTTTGGGCATATTTCTCTGCTTTTTGCTTATTAGGTACAAGGTGAAACGTAAAGAAAGTGGAAGTGTTTGCTCATTGGGTTTCGGAGTTTGAAACATATCGATTAAAGGTAACAGATCAAAAATAACAATGGAAGTTGACAACGTTTTAGCTGGAAAATCTGATCTGCTTACGAAGCCTGACCCGGAATGGATCAACAGGACGCGAACACTCAATGTAAGTGCCGAATTTGCTATATTCCTGCCCTGGGATATGTGGGGAAAAGGCGATTCTCCAGCACATCTTACACTTTCAAGTAGATAATTGCTATACCAGTGGGGGAAACTGTGGTCAGCGTTCCCAAGAATGGCTACGTTCCCAACAATGGGAACAATGACCCATATTTGGAAACGCATTTTCCATTGTAGATTCAAATTGGAATTTCAGACAGCTTGAAACGAATAAAGGCGTATATCCACCGAATTATTTCAATATGTCAGTTTTCCGGACGAAATATGAATGGTGGCCATTGGCAGATCCAGGGGGGCGAAGTGGGCACTTGCCCCATAGGCGGATCCAGGGGCAAAGGGAGTTCGTGCCCCCATCGACCCTCGGCGCCCCCTGAAATGGTCACGGCGCCCCCTGAAATATCGCTTCCCACCCCCCCCCACCCCCTCCCCCAGGATGCAAAAATCGGCTCCCACCAATAGGATTTTGCGCCCATCCGATAGGGTTGTCCGGTAAAGAATGTCGCCTCCGGGAAGGTGTCCCGCGATCGGCAATCCTGGATCCGCCTATGATAGCGGCCCAAGGGTAAAGGCCTACCCGTGCAAGCAGCAGGCTCAAAGGAGTAGAAGGAGGCATAGGCGGATCCAAGTTTATTTTCGAAGGGGGGCATCATCCGAGCAAGGGGTGCCAAAGTCTATCACAGAGTGCCCAATTCTCACATCCAGGACTTATTGGGGGGGGGGCTAGGGGCTCAAGCATCTCCCGCCATTGCCTTCGAACAGTCTCCGCGTATGTATTTACTGCATGCACCTTGATATCTTGAGGGAGGAGCTTGAGAACCTAGGCAACAAATATTGGTGGGCGCAAAATCTTATCGGATTTTTTCATCCTGGGGGGCGGTGGGAAGCGACATATCAGGGGGGCGCCGTGACCATTTCAAGGGGCGCCAAGGGTCAATGGGGGGTTGCGCCGAGGGTCAATGGGGGGGTTGCGACAAAGGTCAATGGGGGGGTTGCGCCAAGGGTCGATCAGGGGGTCGATGGGGGGCGCCGAGGGTCAAGCAGGGGGAACGTGCCCCTCTTTCCCCGCCTGATGGAACTGCCTATGAGTGAAGCACCCCAGCAGAAAATATCGAATTGATGCATCGACGCACCAGTGACCCAAAATAGGTTTTGCGCTAGGGTGTCGAGTGGTAAATTCAGCTCGGAATGTATGGCGAGTGAGTGGAAAATTCCTCTCAAAATGTATGGCGGAGTAAAAAATTTCAAATTTTGTACTCAGGTGGTAAACTCTCAGAGCCCTTGTTTGAACTGAAAGATGGATATTTCCTTTAATTTTCTCAAAGTAAATATTTTTAAATCATCCCCAAACAGCATTGTTTGACCATTCCCATGTGAGAAATTTGGGTTAAAGGGACATTGTCGCAAAAATTTTTATTCTGGTTTCTTAATATTTGAAAAATCCTGATTCTGGTACTATCAATCATTTCTTTATCTTCAGCTAAATTTTTGGAGGCCACTCAACAATTATTCAAATTCGCTAACAATATCAATAATAGGCTGTAGCCTGCTCTTCACCTCTATTCTATCAATCAAAGTTTTAAGTTCTGTAAATGATTTTTGGGGGTAGAAAATGTTTTTATGCTGTATTCTTATTCAATTAATTTTTATTAACCCTTAAAAATAAAAATGTTACATTAATTTGTCCAAAACATTCGGCTGAGAAAACTAATCAGGAAAGTTTTAAAATCGGGCAGATGCCGTACAGCGGGGATGGTATAGTGGCCTCCATTCCCGACTCTCACACGGGTAATACGGGTTCGAATCTAGGTCGTGGAAGTTTTTACTGTAAAAACAATTTTTCTGATTCTCTTCTTGTTTGTTCATGCGTACTAATGGATGAAGCATAGTCGGATCCATAGTTGCCGATCGGGGGGGTAACTTCCGGGGAGGGCTCCATCCGGACCAGGGGGCGCCACTTTGACCGGCAAAACCTATCAGATGGACGCTAAATCCTATCAGTGTGCGCCGATTTTCGCATCCTGGGGAGAGGATGGGACGCGACATTTTAGGGTTCACCGAGTTGATCAGAGAGGGGAGGGGGCACGTGCCCCCTTTGCCCTCCTGGATCCTCCTATGGGATGAAGTAAATATTCTAAGGACAATTTCTTCTGGTTATCCCTCCGTCCGGGTAGTTGAGGAAAGGGAATATTAGCCCCAAATATTTTCTAATCTGACCGGCGTACCAAACTGGAACCGGCTTGTCTCCAGCTCCCTGCAATGGTTCTCAATCCGTCGGATTTCCCTCCATTGGAGACCAGTTCCCCTGTTTTCTGACCAGCGGGACACGCTGTTCGCCGTTCGAAAATGTCTTTCGTGTCCTTTGCTGAAGGCCATTCTTGAAGGCTGACCGGTTTTCGTGCAAACCAAGAACCAGAAACCGACCCAATAAAAAGCAGGGGTGGCTCTTCGAGATTATATGTGTTAATCTCGAGATTAATGTGCTCGAGATTAATTAATCGTTTAACCCTCGCCCACCGGGGCATCGATGGCCCCCTAAGGTTTTTCCGGGATAGTAGAAAGACGATGAGGCGCAGCACCGTGGTTGAGGGCTCTACCTCTCACTGCATCATTTTCCCACCATCCCTGAAATTTTTACCCCGGGTCACCCAAGGTCAGGTCACCAGACGAGTTCAACCAAGGTCACCTCACTTCAGCTTTAGAGCTCTGTAAGAGCTACATTTCGGAGTCGATCGATTTGAAACTTCCTACACTTTATGACCCTTCCAGGGTCTACAAGGTGTATATCCGGGATTTTTCGATTTCGTGCCCTGAGGTCAGGTCACGAGGTGACCTCTCCCATTGAAAAGCATGGGAAAAGCTGTCTTATGATCTAAAAGTCACGAAAACGATTGAAAATGCTGAGCTTGATCAGAAAAGCGTTTTTGGACACCCTTCACGGATTCCAGGGGCCATATTTGCCCTTTGACATCCCCAAGGTCATCCAAGGTCACCAGGGGTCAAAAACAGTATTTTGACAATAACTTTGACCTGTATAAGCTAGAGCCTGAAACAAACACCATCGTGTTTGTCTTGTCATTGGCTTTCATTTGATATACGGCAAGGTCACTTTCTGACCTTTCGTGACCTCAGGTCATACTAGGTCACGAGGTGACCTCTGGAGGTCAAACTACTGGCGGGAGGTCTTTACGTTTCCATAGCAGAAAAAGTACTGGCAATTTCCTATCAAATGTACTTTCCCACACCTCAATAGCTCTAAGGGCATCAGAGTTATGCCCAGTTTGCTTAAGCATTGCATATTTGAGTGAAAATAGCCGATCTTGACCTAATTTGACCTCTGGAGGTCAAACCATTGACCTGAACACTAAAACATGTGAAGTAATTTCTTACTGAATTCACGCGAGCTTTCTAGTGCACTTTGCAGATTTGCGCTAACGCCCATATTTTCGGAGTTAGAGGGGGCCATCGATGGCCCCCGGTGGGGCGAAGGTGGCGCCGGACCCCCGTGGGGTGCGGGTTAACACGCGCATTGACGGGAGGCGGGTACCCGCCCCCCGTCTGGTTTTTCGGATAGAACATAAAAAGCGGCGGCGTAGCGCCGCCGCACTTGTATCCATACGCGTATATTAACAGTAAAAACGCAGTACATGGTAAAACATACACTCCTAACACTAGGCAAAGAAAACTAGGCAGGGCGCCGCCACGGAATTTAAGCCATCACATATTTATTAGGTAGGTACTTAACACACTCGGGTTAAAAATAAACTCGGGTTAAAAAACTTGGCATACCTTCTCTCATTATTTTTACAACTTTTGTCAAAATTTTAAGGTTAGGTCATCTCAGGTCAGGTCACCAGTACAGGTCAAGTGACCTGACCTCAAAGTTTAAGACAACATAAGTCGGAACAAAGTGAACTCATCCGATTGAAGTGACCTGACAAAATGGTTAAAATATTTCGATGGAGAAGCGTATGGGCTACCCAAAGCCGTTTACCATTTTTCACTACCTACCGTGGTTCTGGAGATTTTAGGGGTACCCGCGCCCCCTGTCCAAGCGAAGGTGGCTCAGAGCCCCGTCAATGCGCGTGTTAATCTGGTAAAACAACGAGATAAAGCGTGAATCCGTACGAGATAAAACGTGTTCGAGATTAAATGTGGCGGTCTCCCAGGGCGGACCACCCTGAAAGACCGACTGGGCCTTTCACGGCAGGAGAGTGTGGAGGTGGAGCGCCTGCACATTGGCCACTCCCTTCTCCTGTGCAGCTACCGAAAGAGGATCGGCCTGAACCCGGAGGCCACGTTACAGGAATGCGACGATGGAGAGGACGAGATCCTCCACCACCTTCTGACCTGGTGCCCTGCGTGCGCTGACCTGCGCTGGGACATATTTGGACGGGACGACCCGCCCATCCGGGAAGCGCTGGCGGACCCACGACGGCTGGCGA
The DNA here is from genome assembly GCA_034440635.1 of Lepas anatifera. Taxonomy (NCBI): domain Eukaryota; kingdom Metazoa; phylum Arthropoda; class Thecostraca; family Lepadidae; genus Lepas; species Lepas anatifera. The sequence goes on along the minus strand of JAOTON010000467.1, from coordinate 43,387 downwards.
TGTTCCTGCGGCGGTTGGGGCGCCTGCAGGGGCGCCCCCCATATGGCCGGAACACTCAATCAATCAATCAGATTAAATATGTCCGTCGACATCTAAATCTTTGATATAATTGTAATTCTTTGGTCTCCGGAGAATATAAAAACACGTAGTCTAGAGAACCGGAGAATAGCTGAATGTGATAGGGAAGAATAACTCTTGATATGCGTCAGAACTGGGGAACCAGAGAGCAGCCACCACGATCCTTGGATGAACTAACAAAAGTGTGGAACGCACCACGAACCCAAACCTGATCACTTTTTGTTTCAGGGGGAACGTTTGTTGTGTGTTGCAGGTTGGAGATGGACTGGCCACCTCACTCCTCTGTCCGTGGTGGTAGCTCTTTCTAATTTTTTCGTATATAGATATACAAGATTTAAGAATACATTGTTTTTTACTTCAAGGTGAGTTAGTTTCTGATCAGGGCACATCAAGAAAATATACCTCAAAATTATAGCCTGGAACAGTTCGTATTAAATAAAAAGGATTCTATAATTAATCTAAACATTGGTAGTGACAGAGTCTAAACCTAGGAAGACGCATCGCGGCTTTAAGACAAGCAAGCTGCTAGCCTCAAGAATGACATTTGTTTATGAAAATGATAAGTTTTATTTTTAATACTTCCGAGTTCGGAAACGGTCCTTTCTCATAATAAAACAAACAATTCCAGAAGCACTTCATATAACATCATATCATTATAGAAAATAGTATATTAACCGTTATATTTATTAGATTGTTTATTAGATTATCAACGTTGATAAGATGTTCAATGACCAGCCTCCTCGAATCATAGTTCCAAAATGGGGCTAATACACTGATAAATATTCAGGTACATCCCTTCACCAAAATTCTCATAATATAATAGGTGAACACATACATTTTTAGTCAGAGTGCTAGGATAACCTCGAATCGAGTTCCAATATTTGAATATTCCAGTACTGAACTGCATTATTCCAGCATTCGATTTCCAAATCAGATATAAATTTCAAGCCTTGGTCACACTATGACCAAAAGTTTTCGCTTATTGTATTATGAGGATTCTGACAAGGGGCTGTGCCCGAATATGTGATCACAGTGTGATCACAGGCTCCATTTTGCGTCAAGAATTCGAGAGGCAAAGCCATGAAACATCTTACCAATTTATAATCATGCTCCTCGGCTACGCAATGCAAAATTCATCTACTTTTAAAAACCAACAGATATCAGTTGATCAATGAGGCTTATATTCAATCTCACAAAAACATGAGAAAATATAACCTACCAGGAAATTACAAGCGAGTGATAACCCTCGGCAGGTGAGAAACGCGTGCAACAATCAGGTCTGCAAGTCCCCAACGAGCAGTCTTCCGAGTGCAACGTGGACTAGAGGATATAACTCAATACGTCAGTGACGGATCCAGGCCAATGTTTTTTGTGGGGGAGGGAGGGGAGGACAGGGTCCAAAATCGTGAATACACATTTTTTTAAAGGTCGGTGAAAATCGCAGAGTTTGGGAGGAAAGTAAATTTTCCCTGAACCCACCAGTGGGTATGCAGCTCCTAGCTTCCAGTCCTTGAAGTGCACTCTAAGAAGGCTGGGAGCGAACCAAATACTGAGTGTACATCAAAAGCATAACAGATTTTGCATCTGTCCACAATAAGTGCTACACGGTTTGATAAAATGTTCACCGCAATAGTCTGAGCACAGAGGTGTCACTTATTATTTTCGCCGACTTTCGCACGTACGACCACCAACACAATCTGACCACTTGATTTTTTACTATAAAGACCCTTTGCATTACTAATTTTCTTACCTTTAGGCTAAAAAATACTTTTAATGGCATGTTTTACTGAGGTCCTCAGAGGATTTGCCTTAATATACCGCGATAAACACCACTTACACACATACATGAACGTATACTGCGGGCACACAGGCAGACCACCGAGGTGCACTCAGGCAGGTTCGTGTTCAATGCAAAAACTGCTGGCTGTGGTACTCTGCCAACTCTGGGATTCCATTGCTCGTCCTCTGAAGCTAGTGTCTTCCAGCAGCAGGCGTAATTTGCGATAGTCACTGTCGAGGGGCAGCACCTGATTATTTCTGTTTTGCGTTCAGCTTGCTGGGGTAGGCTCTTCTTAAATTAGAAGATATTTTCACAGCAGGAACAAATGGGACCAAATAAAGGGTACAAATAAAATATCACAAGCCCACAATGAAAGCAAACAAGATATCACTGAATCTTGTTTTAAACATATGCAATATATATATATATATATATTCAAGAACAAAGACATCCCCAAAGACGATCTATAGTCTACATCATGGGTTTGTGGAGGGGTGAGGTGGAACCATGCAAATTCATGTTTTTTTTATAAATTACAATACATTATTTCAACACTGGCCCACAATAGGAAACAAATATTCCAAATTTCAGGTCTATGGGAGAATCGGTCTGATTGGGTTCATCCCATTCAAACTAACAAACAAAATGATCATACAGAAGCTGGTCCATTGGGACGATAGCTTGATGATACACAGCAGCTACAAAAGACAGGTTTTCTAGTAAACAAATTTTCTCTTTGAAGTGACCCGCCTAATCTTCATATATTCTTCCAGGAAAACACAAAAAATTGCATCACCCAAGACTGCCCCCTGTCATTCCTACATGACTATCCATACTCTTTGTTCACAATTATATTGTTGTATTGGGTACACTCCTAGTGTTTCAAATCATAATACATCTTATCCTAGTTTTCCTTCCGTTCATTTTTAATATCAATTATAAAAAGCATGCAGATGGGCATTTTCAGAGGGCAGATGGATGAATTCATCTGCAGATGGGCATGAATGCAGATGGGCATTTTCCAAGGGCAGATGGATGAATTCATGCTACAGTCACTTTCATGTCTGGAAACAAACAGTAGCACTTGAAATATGAGTAAATGGATCTGATAAGTAGATAGGAGTACACTGACTACTATGTACTGTATGGTACCAAAATAAATGGAAAATCTGTTTCAATCTGTAAAATTACTCAAAAACATTTTCATACTTAAAAGAAGGTAAGCTAAGCAGCAAATGCACTAGCATGCACACATTGTGCAGAGCCAGTATTTGTAACAGGTAGAAATTTGCAATTCAAATTACAAGCTTGATATAGACTTTTACTAGAGTGCACAAATATTGTAAATATAAAGTTAGACCAAAAGAGAGGAATATGGGCAATTCAAAAATAATATGCTCAAATAATCATTGGAGAATTGCCATCACCAAATAATTTTTACCTATTTTGGTACACAAGTTCACCTGTGCAACAATAAAATGAGGACTTTTTGGTATTGACACTGCTTATAAGCCTTGTTCCGTCTGCCAGCACAGTCTTGTCCGTGAGCCCTCGAGCCTCTCCTCTAGAAAAGAAATACCACAACTGTCTCTAGTATGTGCTATGGCTAATCAGACAAAAATGAACCAGAATACTTATCTACCAATCACAAAAAAGTATGCTACCACTGTTGTGCTGTTACTGTTTTTCCAGCAGCACCACAGCAGGTAGCCAGCCTGTAAATCTAAGATTGGTTCTAAGATTGGTTCTCAGGGAGAGGCTATAGCCATGTGACATAGACTCAATCCGGTGTGCAAAGTATGGCATTTTCAACGAGATCTCGTCAGGGTGAGTGCCCTAGGAGACAAGAGTGAGTGGTGTGAAGTTCATCAACCTGGTGTGAATTTCCCAGACTGGTGCAAGGAAGGTGACACTGAAAACCAAACAAATAATGGCTGAATGGTTATAAAGACACAGGAGGGGACCTTATAACAAGTATTTAACTAACTAATACAAGAGGTAGCATTGCATTGTGTGGGTAGAAAAGGGTGCATTTTCTCTATGGTATATAGCAGTTTGGTGTGAATTTTTGGTGTCTGGCAGTGTAATGATTTTAGGTGGCTGGTGTGACTTGTCTAGCCTGCTGCCATACTTTGCAGACTGGGACTCAATGCTGCTCGCTGATTGATGTTGACAGACGAAACAAGACCACAGCTATAACAGTGGACCAGAATGAATAGTTATCAATTAAGCATACAATTTGCTTTTAGGCAACTTCATGAACATAATTAATGCAGAACAGAAACATTAAATGCATTGCCCATACTTGATAGGATTAGTGTTTGACTAACTCACTACACTCACTACACAAAACCTCAATAAGCATTGGTGGCCAGCAAAGATGGATGGCAAAAATTCAAATTGTTTCATCAACTTTTCACGCATAGATTTTTACCTCTAAGAAAATCTCAATTGACCACATCAAAGGCTCAAAATATTCTACGTGCAGATTACCGACGATATGTTGATCCACGAGACCGGAGAGGCGACAATCTCCTCGTCCGATAAACCACCCAAAGCTTTCTTCATGCCTCAAAGGAGGCTCTTCTGGATCGCGCTACCCGTATCTTTTTATTGTATCATTTTAGCTGCAGTGCAATCATGGAATAACGAACAATTATTAATTATATTCTTTAGGGTATTCGGCCCTGACCACCGCAGCGCGCTAATTAGTGTTATAGAATTTGTATTCATATCTTCGCGTTTGCCGCGGTTTTTGAAATGGTGAATATTGATAGTTCATCGATAGCCATAATGACATCATATTGATGTAAGATAAGCCCACGTGACCAGATCCTATAAGGACTGGGCTTCTGATTGGTTGATGGTATTTCTTTAAAGTCCTATATTTCTCTTTCAAAAGCGTTTTGGAAATATATTTTTATGGAATAATTTTTGATGTTATAGGTTTTAGCTACTGAACTGCTTTAAAAGAAATGTTTGACATTTTTCATATATAAATTGATAGCTATAGCCGGGTCTACGTCATTTTATCGTTACCATAAGGACTCGGTAAAGTCGTCTATAAATGTTGACTTTGAGGCCGATTTTCAGGCATTTTGAGCCTGAATTTGCAAAAATGAGAATATGACTTCTGAAACAACTTTTTGTAACCTTTTTATCTAGCAAATAAAAATTTTTGCGACAATGTCCCTTTAAGCAGGTAAATCTTTACCAGCTGAAACCCCCTGATGCAGTCTCCAATTTTTTTATGGAGTTGGTGAATTTCCACAAATAGAAAACTTTTTGGGGGCCTCTGAGACCAACCTTTGGGGGAAAGAACTCTGGGAGCCACTAAAACTCTTGGGGGGCTTCCCTAGACCAACTCTTGTGCCCCTCCACTCCCACACGACCAGCTTTTAAGGGCCCCTGAGACGAAATATCGGGGCCCCCTTAGACAACTCTGCAGAGAGGCCTCCGAGATCGGCAGGTGGTGAAAAATGAAAAGGGATTTTTTCATGCAATACCTAGTTCCAAAATTAATTATCTACGCATACACTGTATAGTTTTCCTATCCGGGACAACGCCCCTCCTATACCTATACCTATAGCTATCGGAATTTTGGAGGCCACTCCTGGCCTCAATCACTGCACCTCGCATACACCTATGCTAGGGCCCAGTAGAGCCTTGATTTACACTTAACTAACCCAGACGAAACTACAAACTTTCTATCATGGCAATAAACTCTTCCAGACTCTTGCTAAGTTTCTTTTCTTTACCTGTCAATTCCCCTGCTTCTCTTCACATATATACTCACCTTCATATGAGTATGCTGCTTTCTATCAATATTAATCGAAGCTGCTGCAGCCTCCTTTCTGTTGTTTCTTCCTTTCGTCTACAATCAGCCAGGCGCGGCGGGTTGCGACAGCGTCGAAGCGACTACTACTTTAAATTTCTGATCGCAATCCAGTTGCCAGTCGCATGAGCAAACTAATTTGCATTTCAAAACTTGCTCTAAATTAATTTTCTAAATCCTTATAGACTAGAAAATTATACAACTAAAAGCACACCAAGAGGTAGACTAACAATGTTTTGTCAATAACGAATACGAAACCAGCCTTTCAAAAAGCCTAAAGATGCCGCTTTTATTTACTAGATATAAAGACGGTGTTTTGGTAAGTCCACGCCGTAGACCAGCCATACAAAAAAGTGCCGATGTTTGAAGGGTAACTGGATGCATTCTTGTTGCCCAAAAAAAATCATTTAATGAAAATGTAGAGTTTCAATGTATTAAAGTACCGGACACTTTTAGTTCAACTTAAATATCAGCGTATTTATGCCTAGGGTGTCGTAGGGTGTCGTGAGTGGATTTGGGTGTCACACGGCGTGGACGCAGCAATGAAGGGCTAATATGGATAAAAATTATTTTCTACGCAATAAATGGTTAATTTTCTAAGATACAATGTCAAAAAAATATGCTGCTTACCATACAAATTTCAAGATAATTGCTTTTAACAGCAAGATGACCAAAAATGGTTTTTCACTATTCTCGGTACCAGAAATACAAAAACAACTTTTCAAGGACGTAAGCCTAGAAATCATATGCACAGATAAACTGCTTTCCAGAAATGTATCTTTCAAAGCGGTCAGCTCATTTTTTTGGCAACACAAGACTAGGGTGTCTAATTTTCCACTCACCAATTTTGCGAGTGGTGGAATTTAGTGGCGGTGTTCACCCATTGGAACTTTCTCCGGTGGGGCAGGGGGGCACTGAGCGTCTTGCCCGCGCCAGAATTTCGATTCTGTTGTTCCACTGAAATCGGTGGAGATAAGGATGCCAGGTATAATTGACCAGAAAAATAGAAATCGCCAGATTCTCTTTCAGAAAAGCGAAAGAAGTGCATAAGAGCCGAGTTAATTTGGCGATCTTCTAGTCGATTCTGCTGCTCTCTTTTTCCAGTGGACGTTGGTAGAGGAGGCAATGAAACTGGGCTTTGTAGTAAGTATTGTTGAGTAAAATTCAATAGTAGTAAAATATTGTTCAATAGTTATTCAATAGTAGTAGTAAATATTGTTGGAAGTGAGTGGAAAATTCAGCAAAAAATATAAACGTGAGTGGAAAATTCTGATTGACTGGGTGTCGTTCTGCACCCAGCACCCCAGGTTTTGGGACACTGCGACGCACCATAATTCGTCAAAACACTACGGAATAATTCAAACAATCTTGGGGACAAAAACTAGGGGATCTAAAAACTTTCCGATACAAATCAATATAAAAAAGCTTAGAAAATGTGAAAATACCACTTTTAAGCACTACTTACTTCCTAAACAGACGAAAGGCACGGTTTTCCTCTATTTCCTCATTCGTCGGCACATCGTGAGCAGCAACTGTGTGACGCCAAGAAAAATACTTTTGCAGTCTACAATTTTGGAATTTTGTTTTTATACTTCTATTTTCCATAGACTTTCCCCGAAAATTATCTAAAAAAACAATACCCGTCTGGCTTCACAGTTTCAGAGCAATCTTTTCATCGTTCTTTACCGTTGGGGCTGGATTGCACAGTTTAGAGGAATATTTGAGGGAGCGTTCAAAGACAGATTTTCTAATTCAAAGTAGAACTCCCCCTCAAATTTTAAGAAGAGTTAAAATTGACCAGGTAGAAAAATTCCCCTTACCTTTTCTAAGCTCCTGTTGTGTTTTCTGAAAACATCGTTCCGGGCGTTCCCATCCTTGGGAACGTGCATTTCCATTTATGGAACAAGCGTTCCCAAATATGGGTCAATATTCCCATTATTGGGAACGTAGCTATTCTTGGGAACGCTGACCACAGTTCCCCCCACTGATACAGATGGTGGGTATTATGGTAGTAGGCAGATCACATCCCACGGTTTAAAGGATCACATTAGAAGGTCCACTGATCAAAGGGGCTAATGTTCATAGACTCTACACTTTGAAAGTTAGACCTTTTGAAGAAGAAGTCCAACGGTCAAAAGGTCCAAAAAGGCGTGCTCAGATGCATGACAATGAGAGTGGGGTGCATGATGCCGCAGAGGCGTGCTAAGACACATGATATTAGGAGGAAATGAGGGTTAGGTTAGGTTAGGTTAGGTAAGGTTAGGTTAGGTTAGGTTAGGTTAGGTTAGGTTAGGTTAGGTTAGGTTAGGTTAGGTTAGGTTAGGTTAGGTTAGGTTAGGTTAGGTTAGGTTAGGTTAGGTTAGGTTAGGTTAGGTTAGGTTAGGTTAGGTTAGGTTAGGTTAGGTTAGGTTAGGTTAGGTTAGGTTAGGTTAGGTTAGGTTAGGTTAGGTTAGGTTAGGTTAGGCTAGGTTAGGCTAGGCTAGGCTAGGCTAGGCTAGGCTAGGCTAGGCTAGGCTAGGCTAGGCTAGGCTAGGCTGGGCTAGGCTAGGCTAGGCTGAAATGTTTTAGAAATATCCCCACATTCTGCAAGAAAATCCCAAGAGGTGAAACAGACTGAAGGACAGAGGGTTAGAGCAGTAGCATAAAGTGGTACTCAGACCAGAGGCGCACTCAGATTCTGGAAAGAGGGGTGATATCCCCAGACTAGGAAATAGGGACCAAGGGCATACACACCTGACCTGACCTGACCTAACCTGACCTGACCTTACATAACCTAACCTGACCTAACCTAACCCAATCCTAACCTAACCCTCATTTCCTCCTATTATCATGTGCCTTAGCACGCCTCTGCGGCATCATGCACCCCACTCTCATGATGCATCTGAGCACGCCTCTTTGGAACTTTTGAACGCTGGACTTCTTATTCAAAAGGTCTAACTTTCAAAGGGTAGAACCTATGAACATTAGACCTTTTGAACTTTGGACATTCTGATGTGATCCTTTTGAAACGTGAGATGTGATCTGCCTACTACCATAATACCCAGATGGTGCCTATCACCCAGTCTGCAGAACGTGGCAGGCGACTCGACGAGGGGCTCGGGGCAGCCCAAAGCCTGCCCCAATTGGGGCAGAAATTTGGTTGCTGGGACCAGGGGGCGGACATGAGATACTTCTCTAGCATTCTGGGGGTTTTGGAGGTTCCATTTCTGGTTCTAACAGTTTTTTGGCAGCAAAATTTAACATGTAATTCCAATGGGACTGTTTGGAGGGGTTTGGGGCACGGGCCAGTGGGAAAATGTAAGTGGTGCTTAAGTGTATATTTCTTATTTTTGGTATGTAAAATTGATCAGGCTATCTTCTGGGTGCAGTTTTTAGTCTCTAAAGCGCTTTTATAACAAGGAAAATCCACGATGAACTTCATGCTAATTCCTTCAGAATTCTGTTTCAAACGTTTCAATTACCCAATCAAAACGCTGCATTCTACCTTATGCTAGCAAAATCAAAGTTATCATAAACAAAACCCATCAAAATACTACCATATCCTCAACGTGCTGCCAAATCAGGGAGTCAGCTGGCTGTCATGTCCGAACCGTATCTATAGGAACCATGGCTGGGACAGACTTCCTCCAAGGGTGTATAATTTTTTACCAATAGAAGTTCTATTTACGGTATAACTGAAGGAAGCCAAATGAATGCATTACAGACTAGTAAAGCGTGGTTTCCTATGTAATCATAGACGCTGAGCTCAAGTATAATATTCACTTCCCGCACCAATTTTATTTTAATATTTATTTTATTTCTATATTCAAATAGAATCATTTTGTTCCACAGTTCAAGTAATTTCTTCTTTTTTTCCCCAGGGGCGCAGCCAGGGGGGGGGCACAGGGGGCACATGGCCCCCATCGGTGCCGGGGTGCCCTTTTGATTTCCAGGTGGTGTGCCCTCTTTGGGCCGTGCCACTCAAAATTTAGTACCCTACGTCGTTGAGCCTAGATGTAACTAGACTGCATTTAGCGATTTCAACTATTGTTTGACAACTAAGTGCCTTTTTGGTCAGCTAGGGCATTCTGTCGCCTTTCCAAGCACCCGGGAAGAGCATAGGCACGCAATCCGTTTCCAGATAATGCCTCTTCGTCGCCAATAATCGTACGGGCGGAGCTCATCTGGTGCCCCCTGGAGCTGATCATGTGCCCTCTGAGCTGATATGGTGCCCTCGTAGTCAATCTGGTGCCCTCCTGAGAAAATAAGTGTGCCTTCTGAGCCTATAAAATACTCTCTGAGTTAGTTTGATGCCTCCGAGCTTGCCTGGAGTCCTTTAAGCTGTTTTAGTGCCCCTTGAGCTGATCCGGGTCCTCTGAGCTTATTTAATGCCTCCCGGAGTTGATCTACTGTCCAGGGGTGCAGCCAGGAAGGCACAGGGGCACGTGCCCCCATCACTGCCGGGGTGCCCTTTTGATTGCCAGGTGGTGTACCCAATTTGGGCCGTGCCGCTCGAAATTTAGTGCCCTAGCCGTTGAACCTAGATGTAACTGGACCGCATGTAGCGATTGAAACTATTGTTGGACAACTTGATACCTTTCTCGGTCAGCTAGGGTATTCTACCGCCTTTCCAAGCACCCGGGAAGAGTATGGGCACCTAGTATGTGTCCACCTAATGCCTCATTGTCGCCAATAATCGTACGGGTAAAGCCGATGTGGTGCTCCTTGAGCTCATCTCGTGGCCTCTCAGCTGGTCTTGGCCCCTTGAGCTGATTACTTGCCCTCTAAGCTGATCTGGTGCCCCTGAGTCAATCGAGTGCCCCACGGAGCAAATAATTGTGCCTCCTGAACCTATATAATGCTCTCTGAGTTAGTGCAATGCTTCCGAGCTTGTTTGGTGCCCTAATAGCTGATTTAGTGCCCCTTGAGCTGATTCGGGCCCCCGAACTGATCTCATGCCTCCCCAAGTTGATTCTGTCTCCTAAGTCAATATGGTGCCTCTTCAGCTGATTAGGTGCCCCCTCAGCTGATTATTGATGTCTCCTTAGATGGTCTGGTCCCCCCCCTCCTGAGCTGGTTTGGTGGGCCCTGAGCCCACCTTGTGTCCCCTGAGCTGTTATGTTGCTCCCTGAGCTGATTTAGGCTCCTGCCATAGTCCGGGGGCTGGAAGCTGATCTGAGCCCCCGAGCGGATCGATCTGGTGCCACCTGAGATGCAATAATGCCCCTGAGTCGATCTGGTACCTCCTGAGTCCATCTGCTGCCCTCTGAGCTAATCTGGTGCCTGAGCTAAGCTGACCTGGGCCTCCTTACGTGATTTCATGAGCAGCTCTAAGGCCCTGGGCTGAGCTGGGCCCACAGAGGCTGATGAGGCTTGAGATTGTATGGGGCTCCTGAGCTGATTAAGTACCTCCTGACTTGATCTGGTATTCCCGAGCTGGTCGTGGACCACTGATCTGATTGTTTGTACCCTAAGCTACTCTGGTGCCCTATGGGCATCTGGTGTCCCCTGAGCAGCTCTGGGGCTTTTGAACTGATTGGGCCACGAGCTGGTGAGGGATCCCTGAGCTGATCCCCAAGCGGGAGGGACTTAACGGCGGAAAAGACCTGCGGAAAAGCCCATACTCCGTAACCATAGCAGCTAGAGACTTACGGTTTTCACCAAAAAATTACAAAAAATCTAACTGAGAGGTTTTTTGAGTTAATTTTCCTCACATTAACAACAACGTTATAACGTAAAACGTTACTTGTTGGCCTGCGGAAAAGCCCATGCTCCGCAACCATAGTAGCTGGCGACTCTCCGTTTTCACTAATAGAATCAGCGTGGTCCAAAACGTGGTATTCTTGAGTTTCCTGTTGATCCTGCCGTAAATAACAACGTTATAACGTAAAACGTTACTTTTGCCCGCAGAAAGCCCATGCTCCCAACCATAGTAGCTGCGACTCGCCGATTTCACTAATAAAATCAGCGTGGTCCAAAACGTGGTATTCTTGAGTTTCATGTTGATCCCGCGGTAAATAACAACGCTATAACGTAAAATGCTACTTTTTGCCCTGCGGAAAAGCCCATGCTCCGCAACCATAGTAGCTGGCGACTCGCCGATTTCACTAATAGAATCAGCGTGGTGCAAAACGTGGTATTCTTGAGTTTCATTTTGATCCCGCGGTAAATAACAACGTTATAACGTAAAACGCTGCTTTTTGCCCTGCGGAAAAGCCCATGCTCCGCAACCATAGTAGCTGGCGACTCGCCTAGAGCTAGATTTCAGCGCTCCCTGGTTGAACCTTATTTCCTTTGTGGGGAATTTCGCGCCCTCGCCTCCAGCCTGACCTTTCTCCGAAGATGCCATGTGGTGACGTTTCTTCCCCAGTTTTTGCCCACCGACCCGAGTCCATCCCTTTTCAAGTACCCCACCACAGCCCCCCGTTCCGAAGCGCTGAGTCCCCTGTTTTGTGACCTCAGCCCAGCTTGCACAGCTTTGCTTCATGATGGCCGCGAAGTCCATGGGGAACAGTGCCACAAAGTGGTTAGGGACCCACCCACCTGGCCCATACTGCCTCCCAGGATCCAGGGGTGCCATGTTCGTCCACATGACGTTTACTTCCCCCGGTGAACTTGAGTTATGGGCATCCTCCCTTGGGTATAAGACCCTGTCCATGAAGCGGGTGGGGGTGTCCTTACCATGCACTGGTGGGTACACCGACCGAACTGGACGTCCCAGAACGGTGGCGGCCGCCACCAGGCACCACATGCTGCCCCATGTCCCGTACCTCCGGCACCTGTGGGCCTCGACAAGAGGCGGGTCAGACACAGCAGTGACTCTACCCGCGATGTCCATGGAGGAGTACGTCACTGCCTGAAGACAAAGCTCCAGAACAACCCTCACACGGATTTCTGCGGAGAAGGCCTCGGTGTTCGTTACGGCCAGGGAGAGGGCGTTGAAAAGGCAGCTTCCATTTCCTGTAGTCTTCATCGGAATTTTAGACTCGCACAGATCAGTCAGGTTCAGGTACGTCGCAGCAGCAGAATCAGCAGTGAGCATCCCCCCGCACATGGGAAAACATTGCAAACTGGCCCATACCCAGAAGTTACCTCTGCCTCAAGCTTTTTACACGTAGTTTTGAAAACTTCCAAGTCGCCACACTCCGGGTTATTAAGCCGGTACAAGATGGTTTCGAAGAACTTCTGTCTTTGGGCCATGGCAATTTCCTAGCTACAGGGAATAGACGACAAAAGCTTACCAGAAAAGTGTTAACAACCCCAAAAAATCTTACCGGAAAGCGTGGAGATAACCCAAGGTCCAGGAGTCTGGGAAAGGAACGGCAACAATAAGGAAACACAGGGCTGAAGATCAAATCAATCAAGGGACTAAGAACATCTCGGTTTGCATACAAGTTTACCTTGAGAGATAGAGACAGAGACAGAGACAGAGACAGAGAGAGAGAGAGAGAGAGAGAGAGAGAGAGAGAGAGAGACAGAGACAGAGACAGAGACAGAGACAGAGACAGAGACAAAGACAGAGACAAAAAGTAGCGTTTTACGTTATAACGTTGTTATTTACGGCAGTATCAACATGAAACTCAAGAATACCACGTTTTGGAACACGCTGATTCTATTAGTGAAAACGGCGAGTCGCCAGCTACTATGGTGGCGGAGCATGGGCTTTCCGCAGGGCAAAAGTAACGTTTTACGTTATAACGTTGTTATTTACGGCAGTATCAACATGAAACTCAAGAATACCACGTTTTGGAACACGCTGATTCTATTAGTGAAAACGGCGAGTCGCCAGCTACTATGGTGGCGGAGCATGGGCTTTTCCGCAGGGCAAAAGTAGCGTTTTACGTTATAACGTTGTTATTTACCGCGGCATCAACATGAAACTCACGAATGCCACGTTTTGGACCACGCTATTTCTATTAGTGAAAACGGCGAGTCGCCATCTACTATGGTCGCGGAGCATGGGCTTTTCCGCAGGCCAACAAGTGACGTTTTACGTTATAACGTTGTTGTTAATGTAAGGAAAGTTATGAAACTCAAAAAACCTCTTAGTTAGATTTTTTGAAATTTTTTGGTGAAAACTGTAAGTCTCTAGCTGCTATGGTTACGGAGTATGGGCTTTTCCGCAGGTCTTATCCGCCGTTAAGTCCCTCCCCAAGCGGGACGCTATATCAAAAGTGCCGCAGTTCATAAGTGCAGCATGTTCATAAGTGCCGCACGATCAAAAGTGCAGCATGTTCAAAAGTGCAGCAGTTCAAAAGTGAAGCAAGGTCAAGGAAGGGATGTTCAAGACGCCCGCAGTTCATAAGTGCAGCACGATCAAAAGTGCCACTGCTCATAACTGCCGCAGCTCAAAAGTGCAGCACCATTAAGGAAGCGATGTTCAAAACGCCCGCAGTTCATAAGTGCCGCACGATCAAAAGTGCAGCACGATCAGAAGCCCCACAGTTCAAAAGTGCAGCGCGTTCAAAACCCCCGCAGTTTATCAGTGCAGCAGACTCGATTATCAAGCACGTTCAAAACACCCACAGTTCATAAGTGCAGCACGTTAAAAAATGCAGCAAGGTCAGAGAAGCGGTGTTCAAAAGGCCAGCGGTTCATAAGTGCAGCAAGATATTTTGCGTAGAGTTCAAAACGTCCGCGGTTCATAAGTGCAGCACGTTCAAAATTGCAGCATGTTCAAAACTGCAGCGCATTATAAAGTGCAGCACGATCAAAATTACAGCCCGTTCAAACGTGCAGCACGTTCAAATGTGAAGCCCGATTAAAAGGATCAGGCCACTCATAGATTGGGTCAGAACGCAAATCATTAGAATCGGAGGGTAAGTCCAAAAATAAAAGCAAAGACTGTATCTTCATTCCCACCGATGTTTTTTAGTTTAAATTATCTTGCCCATACATTTCCAACGGAGAGGCGATGGCTCGTACCTGACCTACAGTCGTCTCTACAAAAAAATCCCGGATTGTCCATTGATTAGCCATATTATTTCCAAGCCATATCAACATGTGCCCCACCGGGGTCCTCGGCACGACGCGCCTTGCTGGGGAGACGTACATTTCGCCCTTCTTCCGTATCTTATTTCCCAGGAAAGCTAGAGAAAAATTACGGACGGCCGGCGAAAAGTGTGCTCGAGACAAAGAGAAATTATCAGAATTATTTCATTTCAGGTCAATGTTGAAGCCAGCATAGGTCAAAGAAGGCTCCCATAGGCTTACAACAGCACCGTGTACGTTTCCCTCTTTAGACTTTTACTCAGCGAAGCTAGAGCAAATCTTTATACATCACTGGATTCCTCTCACAGCGGAAAACCGAAAGATGTATAGTTAATATAGCATGGCTAGGTCAAATGGGGATAATTGCCTAACAACCACCTAGGGTAGGGTCCAGGGGGTGTCGCTCGGCTTTTTAGCCTAGGCCAAAATTGGGAACCTCAAATCTGGCATTCACCATGTTGATGACGTCAGCGATCGCCTAGTGCTGCTTAGCAACGCATTGTCGCTGGGTATTGTAGAAGACGGGGCTATCAGGAGATAGGTTGCGTGTTGGGGGGCAATTATGCTGTTTTTGTGTACGTGGGGTAATAAATCCTGGGTCTACCCCTCGTCATATGCATTTTGAAACCGTAAAACATTCCACGATCCGCAGTCAATTCTCATTGAATGAATGGGCGGCTCCACCTCGAGAGCAACTGCTGACGTCACAAACGTAAAAATATCTAGAAACAGGGGTTGCCATTTTTAGAGCGGAGCGTTCTACCTCTACATTTAAAGGCCTTGGCAGGGTCACAGGGCGACCCGGTATGGTTATGCTGCAAATTAATCAAATCCCCGTGACAAGATAAGCACAATGCGAGCAAGATGGAAGTTTTATCTCAATTCAGTGAGAAGTTATTGGCAACATAATCACTGTATGCTCCAGTGACCTCACGTGACCTTTGAGAGGTTAGATGGTCAAAAACTCAACTTTATGGTCAAGATTGGAGTAATAATACACGGTTGAAGGATTTCGAAGTTGATCTCTCTAGTATTTGCTGAACACGAGCCCATCCTATTTTTTCCGCGTTCAAAAGTACAGCACATTCAGCGCATTCAAAAGTACAACACAATCAAAATTTCAGTCCGCTCAAAAGTGCAGCGCGTTCAGAAATGCACATGACCAAGAGTGCAGCAAATTCAAGACACCAACACGCTTAAAGTGCATTATGTTATACAATTTCCATAGCTCTATACGCAGATTCAGAGGGGGCAAAGGGCACGTGCCTCTTCCTCCAATCGACCCTCGGCGCCCCCTGAAATATTCACGGTGCCTCCCCCTGAAAGGCCGATGGTGCCCCTTGAATGTCGCTTCCCACTCTCTCACCCCAGGATGCGAAAATCGGCTTCCACCGATAGGATTTGGCACCCACCCGATAGATTTTCCGGCCAAAAGTGACACCCCCTGGTCCGAATGGCGCCCCATCCCCCGGTAAGGGCCTCCCCCCCGCTTGGCAATCCTGGATCCGCCTATGCACAGCTCAGTTTTTTTCAAATTGAAACTGGAATGCTATCGCCACGGAGCACGTCTCCGGCACCAGTGCTGCGTTTAGAGCCACTTTTGTAAAAACAGACGTGGTTGAGTCATCATATCTCCCTAACAGTATTTTATTAGTCCTCATGTCTATCACCTTCGTTGTATATCATACACTTCAGAATAAGAAGGCTTGGAGTCAGCACGCCCGCTCCCACTTTCCAAAATATTTTGGAATCATACACATATGTTTCAAAGGCGGATGCACGAAAAGGCAGCTAAGGGGCACTTGCCCCCTTATCGATCCTTGACTCCCTCCCCTCTCCCCGAAAGGTCGATGGTGCCCCCCTGAAAGGTAGCTTCCTACTCCCCCCGAGGACGCGTGTATCGGCGTCTCCTTGATGGCATTTGGGGCAAACCTGATAGGGTTTTCTGCTCCAAATTCCCCCTCACCATGTATTCCCCATTAGATATCTTGGATTCGCGCATAGGCGGATCCAGGATTTCCGATCGGGGGGGGCCACCTTCCCGGGGGAGGGGGCACCATCCGGTCGGGGGGCGCCACTATCGGTGGGCGCCTATTTTTGCATCCTGGGAGGGGGGGTGGGAAGCGACATCTCAGAGGCGCCGTGACCATTTTAGGGGGCCGCCGAGGATCGATCGAGGGGGCATGTGCCCCTTGCCCCCTGGATCCGCCTATGGGTCCGTGCTATTAATAGGAACTGATGCGGTTCGGTCGCGTACTGGAGGGGAGGTGGGCTGTTGTTTCCGCTGGACCGTCTCCGCTGGCCCCCGCGCTGGCCGTGGGACCGGTAGCGTGGACACCACCACTCGGCAAGGACTCTAACGGCCGCCGGGCTGACTTCCCAGCCGGCCCATGTTTTCTGGAGGGGCCGATCGACAAACCGTCTACTGAGTTGGGTGAAGGCCACGGACTCTCGCCCCCTGGGCTGTTGGATCTGATGACTGCTCAATGCTCATGCTGGCTGCCGACCTGTATTTCTGCGTTGTGCTACTCTGGTGGTCTGCCTTGGTCGGAGCGATGAGAGTCTGGATCCCAGAAACCCATATTTGTATTATAAATTTTGTCCAAGTTATTCCACGTTCGGTTATTGGAGTCTGGTGCTCACTAAAGTCATTAGCGGAGTAGTCACGGAGACCCCGACCCCACCATACGAACGAGCAGCTCCCACAATGAAGGCCCAATTTAGAAGCCAAAATTCAACGCCCAACAAAGCACGAAGACGCTCGCCCCGCTCAGGTCACAATCTCACCAGCAGAGATGGCCTACACTACGGTATGAAATCATTTTTCCGTAGCCGTAGCTCTGGAAATGAAGAGTAGCGTAGTTGGGCGAATTCTGCAGCGCACTACGCCAAAGTTAAGCGTATCGTAACGTACTACGAAAAAGTTACGTCATATATGTCTAAGTACGAGTACTTTCTCGTGATCTCGATCGCAGTACTGAGGATTCTTGGTAACGATTTGCTTTAGTTTGAAATTTGAAATTGAATGATAGTTTTTGAAAAAGTAACGACTAAACCATTACTTTAAAATTACAAACTTCAATTTCACGAGAAGTGCTTCGAAATGCTGGGGGATTCCAGGACAGATCGACCAAGGCTTGACTGAAACAAATCTGAAACTTTGTCTCCGAGGTAGTTTTGGGCCAGGAACACGCCTGTGAGAATCTTAGCCCCCTCTGATCAATGGTGACCTAGTTTTAGCCCGAGGCATTTTCGGGAGGTCACCTTGTAGAGTCATCTTTGATGCTTCATAACTCAAAAAAATCATTGCCTGATTAAGAAGTTTTCTATATCATTAAACTCGTCTTGAAATATACATTAGTTTGAAAAAAGAAAATTTAAAATTTAAAAAACATTTTGACTTTTAGTTCGTTTGACCTTTTCTTCTTTGACCTAGCTCGACTTTTTCGCAGTTGTAATTGGCCTTTTAGACACCTAAAAAAATTCGATTTATAAAAAACATTTCGATAAGTTTATTTTCAAAAAGACGTTCTTGCTATAAATTCTTTTTTGCACCTAAGGTAGGTATGCCGACGCTTTTTGACCACTGCGGTAGTACAGCCTAATGTTTAACACCACAAACAAAGCGATTGCTTTTGTAATCGGTTGCTTGCAATGATATTGCATTGTTTTTGCGAAATTTTCATCGTGCAAGTGTCAGAATTTATGAGAATTAAGACTTACCCACACGAGGGGGCGGGCAACCAGCCTCCTCAGTTTTCCACAGGTAGTAAAAAAACACCTTGGCACAGCGCCACTGTACTTTATCTACCTCTAACTCGAAACTTTTGCAGCTTCTGGAAAAATTTTAGGTCTGGGTCATACCAGGTCAGACCGCCAACCAAGGTCAAGAGACCTAGCCTATGAAGCTATGAAATGATTACCTTTAAAAATATCATGTGCGGCAACCTCTTCAAGTGAGCAAGTCGAATGTGTTATGATTTCTGGTCATTTTTTCGCATATATGAGCAGATTCAAATTATTTCCTGGGAATGAAAGGTTTTCAGACACGTTTTTTACATTGTATGAATCCTCTCAAAAGTATGCTGGCTGAACTGGGCATCTTGTATCCATACTATTTTTCCATCTCCGGGAACGATGTAATTGTGTGAGTTAGTGGTGCTTATGCATAAGTCATGCTTGTTTCAATTATTGATGAAGTCGCGAAATCTTTGTAAATTTTCTTTTAAGGCTCCAAAGCCCATTCCAAATAAGTTTCTTTGCCCTTTCCTTTCAATCACTTTTAAGGGCTGCTACTTTTCTT
Organism: Lepas anatifera; assembly: GCA_034440635.1. Taxonomy (NCBI): domain Eukaryota; kingdom Metazoa; phylum Arthropoda; class Thecostraca; family Lepadidae; genus Lepas; species Lepas anatifera. Next base: position 24,421 of record JAOTON010000467.1, on the reverse strand, counting down.
TTTATAAATCCTGTCAAAGTTTTTGCCGGTTCAGTTTTAGGAGTCGGGGTCTCACTAGAGTCATCAAGAGACTTTTTACGGAGACCCCGACCCCACCACCCAAACGAGCAACTCCCACGATGAAGGGTTAATTAAGGAAAAAAGTTGAACGTCCCACATGGCATAACGACGGCCATCTACCTCAGGTCGCCCCCTCACCAGTCAGTTGCCAGCTGACCTACGGTATTTACGGTACCCACCACCTGCCAGTTGACCTAGATTATTTTGCCAAAAGTTGCTAAAATGTCGAGTTAGTGGTAGATGAAGTACGGTGGCGCTGCGCGAAGGTATTTTTTTACTACATGTAGAAACCTGACGAAACCAGTAGCCCGCCCCCTTGTGTGGGCGCATGTTAATTCTCATAAATTCTGACACTTTCACGATGAAAATTTCGTAAATACAATGCAATATCATTGTAAGCAACCGATTACAAAAGCAGTCGCTCTGTTTGCGGTGTTAAACATGAGACTGTGCTACTGCAGTGGTAAAAACCGTCTGCATACCTACCTTAGGTGCTAACATTTGGAATTTATAGCAAGAACGCATTTTTGAAAATTTCTCATCGAAAAATATTTTATGAGACAAAATTTTCTAGGTTTCTAAAAGGGAAATTTCAAGTATGAAAAGTTCAAGCTAGGTCAAAAGGAAAGGTCAAATGAATTAAAATTCTTTTTTTATCTTGAAGTTTTATTTTTTCTTCAAAGTAATGTATAGTTCAAGACGAGCTTAATGATATACAAAATTTGTTAATCAGGCAGAGCGTTTTTGAATTATGAAGGATCAGAGATGAGTTTACAAGGTGATCTCCCGAAAATGTCTTGGGCTATAACTCGGTCACCGTTGGTCTGCTGCGGCTACAATTCTCACAGGCATTTTCCTGGCCCAAAACTACCCCGGAGACAAAGCTTAAGATTTTTTCTAGACATGGTGGCATCAAATTGAAATATTTCTGGCCATTTTGTCCTGGAATTTCCCCGCTGTCAATTAAGATCGGGATCTTTAGGTGGATAGTGTAAATCACGGACACATTTTTGGGCTTGTAAAAATTAGAAGCCGGTTGATTTCGATTTATAATTTTTTCAACTGGTGACAAAAAAATTCCCGACCATTGGCCCCAAACATCAGGTGACACACATCAGTCATCAGGTCACACCTCAGGTCACGTCAAGGTCACTATTTAATCTAACATAGGCAATATGCACATCAATCGAACCGTAGAAGCAGTGTCAACGTAAAGGAATCAAAATAAAAGTTTTATCGTCCTTTCCTGTAAAGATATTGACCCAAGTCAGAAAATCTCCCAGCAGTTCAGATGACCTCTTAGAGGTCACAGGTAAAACATTGCAACAGGAACCTATAGGTTGTAGTACTCGGTAGGGCCACTATTTGCTAGCAGTTTCAATTCGATAGATTCACCCCTTTCTTACTTCTGACACCTTAAACATTTCTGAAGGTGAAGTCACATAACCTAACCTGGTGACCTGACCTGAGATGATCCAGCTTGAATTTTTGGGGAAAGCTGCGGAATTGATCAAGGATAAGATGTGTCAAGTACGGTGGTTGTCCGCGCCACCGTTTTTTCGTACAACCGGTAAAACCCGAGGGGATGTCAAACACTTCCCCACCGGGACGAGGGTTAAAGTATGAATGTGTGAACACAATGTTGATATCGTAGTGCGAAATATTTTTACCGTAGCCGTAGCTAAAGTACCGTAATTCCGTACTCGATGAAATATAACGTAGCATATAGGTGTGTAGCCAGGATTTCGCTCAGGGGGGGGCGAAAATGGCTTCTGGGACAGCTCCAAAAGGGCCCTGATGGGTAAAAATGGCTCTGCTTTTTACAGAATCGTGTCCTCAGCGGGCTCTTCGGGTCCTCAGGGGGGGGGGGGGCTGGCTGTCGCTGCCGCCCCCTTGGCTACGCCCCTGGTAACATAATTCCGTAGCGTAGTTTTGGCCAAAATCGAACCGTAACGTAGCATAATTCGGTAACGTAACGTAGCGTAGGCCATCTCTGCTCACCAGTCAGTTGCCAGCCGACCTACTTCGAGTAAACATAGAGCGCCGGAGCGTCTCAGTGGAACCGATTCCAAGCATGCACAATGTGTACATGCACAGTCACTTCATGTTCCTGAGCAACAGGCCGGAGCCCAACGCTCTAACAACTGAGCTACCGAGCGGCCATATAACCACTGACCCCAAGCGGCATTGGTTTCCAGCGGTAGACATCGGTTCGTTACTTGTTATTGATGGCATCGTCCCTTACATGCAAGAAAGGGATTGTGTTTTCTACGCTTTCTTTGGTACCGAATTTGAGTTTTGAGACCTCCTCATGATTTCTCTTAAGAAGGTCCAGCTGTTCAGTGTCCTTGATATCGGTAAAGATATCATTCACGTAGCAGTAGTACAGCTGGGGTTTGGTTTCCATTTTCTGCAGTGCGTTTTCTTCCACACAGCACATATAGCTTCGGACGAATAATACTCCCAAGGGAGAACCAATCGCAACGCCATTTACTTGGTAGAAGAGTTTGCCTTCTGGGCATCGAAATGGAGCACATTTGTACATCTGGATAGAATCTCTTCCAAAACATCACGTGGTACCCGAGGTGGTGGTAGCTCAGGGTCGTTGAAGGCCTAGTTGAGGATAATCTGAATAGTCTCATCAATCGGAACATTCGTGAAAAGACTCTGGGCGTGAAGTGATTCAATTATGCCCTTTCTCTCTCGGAGAAATTTCGTAGACGAGTTGAAAGAGTACGTTCCGAGACATCAAATTCCAACGCATGATCGGTGAGTTTAACCCTGGGTACTTTTACGGGAATATAAAGACGCACAAGGCTGGCAACCCGATGAGACCTATAATATCTCACAGATATCCTGTCTCCGTTTATACTCGGAACGTACTCGTTGAAGTCGTCTACGGAATTTCTAGAAATACTCAAGCTCCGAGAGAGAAAGGGCATAATTGCATCACTTGACGCCCAGAGTCTTTTAACGAACATTCCCATTGATGAGACTATCCAGATTATCCAACTATGCCTTCAAGCACCCTGAGCTACCACAACCTTGGGTACCACGTAATGTTCTGAAAGAAATGCTATCCATATGTACAAAAAGTGCTCCATTTCGATGCCCAGAAGGCAAACTGTTCTACCAAGTAAATGGCATTGCGATTGGTTCTCCCTTGGGAGTATTATTCGCCCGAAGCTATATGTGCTGTGTGGAAGAAAACTCACTGCAGACGATGGAAACCAAACCCCACCTGTACTACCGCTACGTGGATGATATCTTTACCGATATCAAGGACGCTACCAACCGAATCTTCTTAAGAGAAATCTTGAAGAGGTCTCAGAGCTCAAATTCAGTACCGAAGAAAGCGTAGAAAACACAATCCCTTTCTTGGATGTAAAGGGTGATGCCTCCAACAACAAGTACCAAACCAATGTCTACCGCAAAGAGACTAACACCGACCATTGCCTCAACGGAAAAAGCGAATGTCTCAACGGAAACAGCGTGATCAGAGCCTATTTCTCTCGGGCTCTCACGCACTGCAGCACCTGGGAGCTCGTCGACCAAGAGCATTTTCAAGCAATAACTACGAGAAAGAAAACTCGAAGACATCATCCTAATGCAGCTCAGCAATCACTGCCAGCCCGAAACTAGCAATAAACTGGAAGGCGACAGAATTCACATTTTCTACAAGAGCACCCCAACATCGGAATACACTAGTGATGAAAAACAACCTGTCCGCAGAGTACTCGAAGTTGAAGGTGAACAACGTAGTATCCAAATTTAATTTTCCATATGGTGACTGTGCGCACCGTCCAGAATATAGTTACGTTGGACAAACAACAAGTCTCTCATGGAGAATGACGATGCATCTTCAAGAAGGCGCCCCGGAAAAAAACATATAAAACGCGACCATAACAAGACTTTAATCTGGACTATGCTTGTACAGGACACCGACATTCTGGCGCATTGCCTAAACAGTAAGAAGCTGCAGGCCCTGGAATCTGTGTTCATCCGGGACCTGAGCCCCACCATCAACCGTCAAATGAACCAGGTCTCCACACTGTCGCTGTTTGATGGGCCCCCTCTAGGGCCCAGACGGTGAAGAACATTGTGATGAATGCATGGGTGTGTGAATGCGATAAACTCACCGCTTATGAGAGTGTAGAGTGTAGGTTTTAGATAAATAATTTTCATTTTTAAGCGAAAGCGTAAAAATCAAATATTCTGCAATTAAAAAAGTTGCAACTTCTATCTCACGATGGTGCCGTTTCATTACAACTGCATGAAGTTGAAGCTACTTTTTGGTGTTATTACTCTTAAAGGGAATGTGGCACCTTTGGTCGAATCCTGGAATTCAGTGCAATTAGGCG
>JAOTON010000467.1:0-17500 GCA_034440635.1 Lepas anatifera | reverse complement strand
TAGTCAGAAGCCGGTGACGAACGAAGTGAGAAACGGCTTCTATACTGACAGTTTTTCGTTCTCTGTTGTCCGTAGTAGTAGTCAGAAGCCGGTGACGAACGAAGTGAGAAACGTAGTAGTAGTCAGAAGCCGGTGACGAACGAAGTGAGAAACGACTTCTATACTGACAGTTTTTCGTTCTCTGTTGTCCGTAGTAGTAGTAGTCAGAAGCCGGTGACGAACGAAGTAAGAAACGGCTTCTATTCTGACAGTTTTTCCGGTCTCGTCGTTGTTGTCTGTTGTCAGAAGCCGGTGACGAACGAAGTAAGAAACGGCTTCTATTCTGACAGTTTTTCCGGTCTCGTCGTCGTTGTTGTCAGAAGTCGGTGACGAACGAAGTAAGAAAAGCCGGTGACGAGCGAAGTAAGAAACGGCTTCTATTCTGACAGTTTTTCCGGTCTCGTCGTCGTTGTTGTCAGAGCCGCATGACGAAATCCATGGAGCGAAGCGCATTGAGATTTCTCAAGCGGCTCTATTCTGGCCGCTCAGACGGGTCTCGTCGTGGTCTGTTGTTGCTGTCAGAGCCGCATGACGAAATCCATGGAGCGAAGCGCATTGAGATTTCTCAAGCGGCTCTATTCTGGCCGCTCAGACGGGTCTCGTCGTGGTCTGTTGTTGTTGTTGTTGTCAGAAGCCGGTGACGAACGAAGTAAGAAACGGCTTCTATTCTGACAGTTTTTCCGGTCTCGTCGTCGTCGTTGTCAGAAGCCGGTGACGAACGAAGTGAGAAACGGCTTCTATACTGACAGTTTTTCGTTCTCTGTTGTCCGTAGTCAGAAGCCGGTGACGAACGAAGTGAGAAACGGCTTCTATACTGACAGTTTTTCGTTCTCTGTTGTCCGTAGTAGTAGTAGTAGTAGTAGTAGTAGTAGTAGTAGTAGTAGTAGTAGTAGTAGTTGTTGTCTGTTCTGAGGACTGGTATCAGATACTTGAAACTTGCAGGGATGAAAGGCAGGAACCCATAAAAAATCCCCATGGCTGCAGATTTTCGAATTTTGCAAAAACTTTTCCAAAATTTTGGAATATATTTTTATAAACTTTTATTTTTCTATTTTTCTATTTTTAGTCTACAGCTCTCAAACATACACTCTTTTACACACAATCAATTACCAGTTGTTGCTCAAAGTTTGAAGCAAAAAATCCAAATTTGTACTTCCAAAATGATTTTTGAAACTTTTACCTCCAACTTGTAGTGAAATGCATTACCAAAGTTATAAGTTCGAAATATCTGAAGATATGATGCTAGGTGTTCCAAACTGGATTTTTGCAGACAGAATGGACTGTGCATTACTGCATAGACACTAGACTGAACCAAAAGCATAATTTTGAAGGTCAGTTTTGGCCCTTTTTCCAAAACATTGCAATTATGGCCTAAAACTTTAAAACCATATAACTTTCAAAATTCTGGACATTTTTGAACGCAGTTTTCTTTGTTAAGATGGGTATTGTCATTACAACAACATATTCTAAATGCAAATTTCTGAGTTAATGGGAAATATTTTTCTGCAAAAAATACAAATTTTTTTGTTTTTTTGGGAATTTAGGACTACATATTTCCAAATTTTCTTTTCGAAATTGGTACCAAAAAAGCCCGGCTCAAGTTCTACAACCGTCTGCCTGACCATACCCGCGCGTCTCCCATAGGTTTTGAGCTATATGATGATAAAGACTGAATTTGATGCGGTTTTCATAGGTTGTAATAGATTCATCACGTGATAAAGTGCCTTTATACTCAACTGAGATATATGGCTCTCTCTAAACTTTTAGTATGGGAAATTATGAGCTCTGCCGTTTTTGTTTCATGACGCTCCGACGACTAGTTCGCCACTGAGGGGCAAAATACTTCGGTCCCGTTTTTCCCGCAGCAGTAGTGACGTCATTCTGCCCTTCTTGCATGGACCTTCTGTGCTGCGGCAGTAGGCTGCAGCCGGTAAATGCGTGCAAGAAAGGCATAACATTTTTATCCGAGTGCATACAGCGGGTGGCTAGCCGGTCGGGGCGGACGGGAACCTGACTAGAGGGCAGAGGGTGCCGAGGCGTGTTTAGAGATCGGAGGAAGTGAGCAGTGATGCCCTCAGGTATCTAGGGAACGGTAGCAGGGTCCAGAGGCGTGCTGAGATAGCTCATGGGAAACATTTCGGACGGGGAGCAGTGAGGATGGGGGCTGGTACGGGACTGGAGCCTTCCCCGCCATTGCCTCGGAACAGCTTCTGTGTTTGTATTAACCATAGATATTCTGACATTGGGAGGGGAGTTCAGCCCCTTGCTCCGCCCATTGTATCTACCACCATTTGAATAGCCACCATGTATGTATATAAGCATATGAAAGATTGAAGATTTCGTTGCACTCCGTACCAAATTACCGAACAATATCAATGAGAGGCAATCGACCATGCAGATTTCGAATGTGGTATTCAGGTCAACAAAAGGTCACTGCGCATGCGCACTGGAACTAATGGTAACAGAGGCTATCTCGGCAACCTACGGGTCGATTTTCTTGAAATTTTGTGAACAGAAGAATAGCACGAAATGTAAGTCAAAAATGTCATTGAAGCTGCACTGCTCTGCGCATGCGCAGAAGAAATTATGAAAATAGGCCTGAAAGGCGAGGATATTTCAGAGGAGGACCTGAACAGAGGGAAAGCCAACGTGCTTAAAGTTAGCATGAATGTTTTGTCACCCTTGGTAACAACAAAGGTCAGTGCGCATGCGCATTAGAACTTATGGTCATGGAGGCTATCTCGGGAGCCAATAGACCGATTTCGCTCAAATTTTTGCGAGTAAAAGCAGAATAGCATCTGCTAATCCTAATTGATGGCATTATGACGCTGCACTATTATGCGCATGTGCAGTAGGAATTCTAAGGAATAATAGGCTATAAGGGATCATTTAGACCAGGAGACAAACAAACGGCATATTAACATGCTTCAGTCAACTATAACGGTATCTTTGCTCTCATTCACTGCAGACGTTACTGCGCATGCGGACTGGGAGTAGGGTAACCGAAGCTAACTCGTTAACAAATTGGCTGAATTGGGTGAAAATCTGCAGGTATAGGTGAAATACGGTCGGCAAACCCATCATATTTTATAATGTATCTCCTTTCTTCTGGTCATGCCCAGTCTTTACTTAACAAAACAACCATTATACGTGTGTTTATTTATGTGATGACATGAACAGAGGGCAAACGTGGCGCAGTGTGCAGAGACATGCTAATTTAGGAAAACATGGGCTTACACAGGGGATTGAATGGAGCCATAATGAGAACACAAAACCTAAAACTCCAACATTGCGTTGTTATAAGTATCAAACTGCTGAAAACACTCGCCTGTCAATCGAACTGTTTGGCTAACGTACATTGTCACCGGCTTCTCCTGCGCCGGAGCGGCACCTGCCGAGGCCGCAGGCCGAGGTATATAGTCAAAGCCGGTACAACAAAAAACGGCTTCTATTCTGACAGTTTTTCCGGTCTCGTCGTGTGTCTGTGTTGTTGTTGTTGTTGTTGTTGTCTGTTCTGAGCGCTGGTATCAGAGACCTAAAACTTTTGTGGATAGAAGGCACTTCCAAATGAATAAGCACCACGGTTGTCAATTTTCAAAATTTTCAAAATTTTGCCCAGAATTTTGCATTATGTGATTTTTAACTTTTATTTTTCTATTTTTTGCTAATTCATCTAGACTCTTCAAACTTGCACCCTTTTACATCAGGGAAATTTGTAGTTCACACAAAAAGTTGGAAAGAAAAAGCTTTAAATTTAGGGCTCTAAATTAGCTTTTAAACTTTGCACCCTAAATTTGGCATAAAACTCATGGTCTAAACTACAGGCTCGAAATATCTGAAGCTACAGCAGTTCAGGTTCTGAGTCAAATATCAACTTAAAGGCCGGTTTGTGCAGTACTGCACAAACACAGAAACAAAACAAAAACGGAAATTTAAGGGTCCTTTTTGGCCCATTCCGTGAAGGTCTGCATTTCCCAAAATATCATTCAAACCCTTATATCTTCCGATCTAATTGATAAAAATTAGTTCCCATTTCAGATAATAAGAGAGAATAGCCTCCTTTATTATATATTTAGAGATAAAAACTTTCAGACTGAAACTTTTTTATTTTATAGGCAAAAATAAAATATAAGTTTTTAAAATTTTTATTCTCAGCCCCCTGGTTTCCAGACCATGATAGCTACGGTATTGAACTTAACACGGCTGGATAGAAAACTTCGTTGCCGTCATTTTTCTCACTCATACCCCCCACTTATCTCTTACGGCTTCCGCGCTATAAGCCGTAAAATGCATTTCAAAGTGGTAATTTTATCAGTTCATTTTTGCTTCACACCGGGGTTTAGGGTGGTTAGAGTCATTGGAGGGAAATGAAATTTTGCATGCAGCTAGGTAAGAGACATATGTCGACATTCCATCTGCATATATATCAATGAAACACCAAGTTACCTTTACTAACATGCCGTTTCTCCACGCATCGTTGTAGCAAATCACCACGCGTCACCCCTGCGTCCACGTCGCGGCAACGCCGGCGATCGGCGCGGCCGTTTCTGTTTATTTATGGTCTGGTAAAAAAGTACCCAACACTACCCATAATGCATCACAAGTAATTAGAGTACCGTAAAAGTCTGAGTTTACAATAAGAGTATTATGTTTCTGTTTTTGGACCATGGGTGGATCCAGGGAATAAGTAGGCTAGGTGCCCCCCCCCCACCCTTCTCCCCCATCCCCTCCCCCAACCCCCAATCGACCATCGGCGCCCTCTGAAATTGTAAAGACACGCCTCTCAAGGTCGATGACGCTCCCTGAAATGTCGCTTCCCATACGCGGATCCAGGATTGCCTATCGGGGGCGAGGTGGAAGGGGAAACTTCCTGGTGGGCGCTATCTACACCAGGGACGCCACTTTTGGCCGGAAAAACCTATCAAGTAGGCGCTAAAACCTATCAGTAGACCCCGATACCTGCATCTCGGGGAAAACGACATTTCAGGGGGTGCCATCGAACTTTCCAGGGGTTTCCGGGACAATTTCAGGGGGCGCTAAGATTCTATGGGGGGCACCTGTCCCCTTTCCCCTTGGATCCGCCTATGTCGTTTCGGGGGCGGGGGGGCACGGAGGTGGGGCGTTACTGGTGTGGGGGTAAGGAGATCGAGCATAAGCGGATCCAGGACATCAGCATGGGGGTAAGGGCTAAAGAGTTCGAGCATAGGCGGACCCAGGACATCAGTACGAGGGTGGGGCTAGGGAGTTAGAGCATAGGCGGATCCAGGACATCGGTACGAGGGTCGGGCTAGGGAGTTAGAGCATAGGCGGATCCAGGACATCGGTACGAGGGTCGGGCTAGGGAGTTAGAGCATAGGCGGATCCAGGACATTAGTACGGGGATGGGGCTAAGCAGCTGAGCATTAGCGGAATCAGGACATCAGTACGGGGTGAGACTCGGGAGTTCCAGCATAGGCGGATCCAGGACATCAGTAGGGGGGTAGGGGCTACGGAGTTCGAGCATAGGCGGATCCAGGATATTAGTACGGGGATGGGGCTAAGGAGCTCGAGCAGAGGCGGATCTAGGACATCAGTACGGCGGTGGGGCTAAGAAGCTCGAGCATAAGCGGATTCAGCTGATCAGTACGGGGGTGGGGCTCGGGAGCTCGAGCATAGTCGGATCCAGGACATCAGTAGGGGGTGGGGGCTAAGTAGTTCGAGCATAGGCGGATCCAGGGCATCAGTACGGAGGTGGGGCTAAGAAGTTCGAGCATAGGCGGATCCAGGACATCAGTAAGGGGGTGGGGCTAAGGAGCTCGAGCATAGGCGGATCCAGGACATCAGTGGGGGGTAGGGGCTACGGAGTTCGAGCATAGGCGGATCCAAGACATCAGTAAGAAGGTGGGGCTAAGGAGCTCGAGCATAGGCGGATCCAGGACATCAGTAGGGGGGTAGGGGCTAAGGAGTTCGAGCATAGGCGGATCCAGGACATCAGTACGGAGGTGGGGCTAAGAAGTTCGAGCATAGGCGGATCCAGGACATCAGTACGGGGGTGGGGCTAAGGAGCTCGAGCAAAGGCGGATCCAGGCCATCAGTACGGGGGTGGGGCTAAGGAGCTCGAGCATAGGCGGATCCAGGACATCAGTACGGGGGTGGGGCTCGGGGTTCCAGCATAGGCGGATCCAGGACATCAGTAGGGGGTAGGGAATAAAGAGTTTGAGTATAGGCGAATCCAGGCAGTACGGGGTGGGGCTAAGGAGTTCGAGCATAGGCAGATCCAGGACATCTGTACGGGGGTGGGGCTAAAGAGCTCGGAGCATAGGCGGATCCAGGACATCAGTATGGGTGTGGGGCTAAGGAGCTCGAGCAGAGGCGGATCCAGGGCATCAGTACGGGGGTGGGGCTAAGGGGTTCGAGTATAGGCGGATAAAGGACATCAGTACAGAGGTGGGGCTAAGGAGCTCAAGCATAAGCGGATCCAGGACATCAGCAGGGGGGTAGGGGCTAAAGAGTTCGGGCATAGGCGGATCCAGGACATCAGTACGGGGGTGGGGCTAAGGAGCTCGAGCATAAGCGGAGCCAGGATATCAGTACGGGGTTAGAGGCTAAGGGGTTTGAGCATAGGCGGATCCAGCATATCGGTACGGGGATGGGGCTAAGGAGATCCAGCATAGGCGGATCCAGGACATCTGTACGGAGATGGGGCTAAGGAGCTCGAGCATAGGCGGATCCAGGACATCAGTATGGGTGTCGGGCTAAGGAGCTCGAGCAGAGGCGGATCCAGGACATCAGTACGGGGCCGGGGCTAAGGGGCTCGAGTATAGGCGGATCAAAGACATCAGTACGGGGGTGGGGCTAAGGAGCTCGAGCATAAGCGGATCCAGGACATCAAGAGGCTAAAGAGTTAAAACAGGTAGGGGCTAAAGAGTTAAAACATAAGCGGATCCAGGACATCAGTACGGGGGTGGGGCTAAGGAGCTCGAGCATAAGCGGATTCAGGACATCAGTACGTGGGTGGGGCTCGGGAGCTCGAGCATAGGCGGATCCAGGACATCAGTAGGGGTAGGGGCTAAGGAGTTCAAGCATAGGCGGGTCCAGGGCAGTATAGAGGTGGGGCTACGGAGTTCGAGCATAGGCAGATCCAGGACATATGTAAGGGGTTGGGGTAAGGAGCTCGAGCATAGGCGGATCCAGGACATCAGTTCGGTGGTGGGGCTGAGGTCTCGAGCTGGGGCATAACTCGGTAACAAATAGGCTGAATTGGGTGAAAATCTGCAGGTATGGGTGAAATACCGTCGGAAAACCCATCATATTTTATATTGTATCTCCTTTCTTCTCGTCATGCCCAGTCTTTGCTTAACAAAACAAACATTATGCGTGTGTTTATTTATTTGATGATATGAACAGAGGGCAAGCGTGGTGCAGTATGCAGAGACATGCTAATTTAGGAAAACATGGGCCTAGACAGGGGATTGAATGGAGCCATAATGAGAACACAAAACCTAAAACTCCAACATTGCGTTGTTATAAGTATCAAACTGCTGAAAAAACTCGCCTGTCAATCGAACTGTTTGGCTAACGTACATTGTCACCGGCTTCTCCTGCGCCAGAGCGGCACCTGCCGAGGCCGCAGGCCGAGGTAGTAGTAGTAGTAGTTGTTGTCTGTTCTGAGGACTGGTATCAGATACTTGAAACTTGCAGGGATGAAAGGCAGGAACCCATAAAAAATCCCGACGGCTGCAGATTTTCGAATTTTGCAAAAACTTTTCCAAAATTTTGGATTATATTTTTCTAAACTTTTATTTTTCTATTTTTCTATTTTTAGTCTACAGCTCTCAAACTTACACTCTTTTACACACAATCAATTACCAGTTGTTGCTCAAAGTTTGAAGTAAAAAATCCAAATTTGTACTTCCAAAATGATTTTTTGAAACTTTTACCTCCAACTTGTAGTGAAATGCATTAACAAAGTTATAAGTTCGAAATATCTGAAGATATGATGCTAGGTGTTCCAAACTGGATTTTTACAGACAGAATGGACTGTGCATTACTGCATAGACACTAAACTGAACCAAAAGCATAATTTTGAAGGTCAGTTTTGGCCCTTTTTCCAAAACATTGCAATTATGGCCTAAAACTTTAAAACCGTATAACTTTCAAAATTCTTGACATTTTTGAACGCAGTTTTCTTTGTTGAGATGGGTATTGTCATTACAACAACATATTCTAAACTCAAATTTCTGAGTTAATGGGAAATATTTTTCTGCAAAAAATACAATATTTTTTGTTTTTTTGGGAATTTATGACTATATATTTCCAAATTTTCTTTTCGAAATTGGTACCAAAAAAAGCCCGGCTCAAGTTCTACAACCGTCTGCCTGACCATACCCGCGCGTCTCCCATAGGTTTTGAGCTATATGATGATAAAGACTGAATTTGATGCGGTTTTCATAGGTTGTAATAGATTCATCACGTGATAAAGTGCCTTTATACTCAATTGAGATATATGGCTCTCTCTATACTTGTAGTATGGGAAATTATGAGCTCTGCCGTTTTTGTTTCATGACGCTCCGACGACTAGTTCGCCACTGAGGGGCAAAATACTTCGGTCCCGTTTTTCCCGCAGCAGTAGTGACGTCATTCTGCCCTTCTTGCATGGACCTTCTGTGCTGCGGCATTAGGCTGCAGCCGGTAAATGCGTGCAAGAAAGGCATAACATTTCTATCCGAGTGTATACAGCGGGTGGCTAGCCGGTCGGGGCGGACGGGAACCTGACTAGAGGGCAGAGGGTGCCGAGGCGTGTTTAGAGATCCGAGGAAGTGAGCAGTGATGCCCTCAGGCATCTAGGGAACGGTAGCAGGGTCCAGAGGCGTGCTGAGAAAGCTCATGGGAGACATTTCGGACGGGGGAGCAGTGAGGATGGGGGCTGGTACGGGACTGGAGCCTTCCCCGCCATTGACTCGGAACAGCTTCTGTGTTTGTATTAACCATAGATATTCTGACATTGGGGGGGAGTTCAGCCCCTAGCTCCGCCCATTGTATCTACCACCATTTGAATAGCCACCATGTATGTATATAAGCATATGAAAGATTGAAGATTTCGTTGCACTCCGTACCAAATTACCGAACAATATCAATGAGAGGCAATCGACCATGCAGATTTCGAATGTGGTATTCAGGTCAACAAAAGGTCACTGCGCATGCGCACTGGATTTAATGGTAACAGAGGCTATCTCGGCAACCTACGGGTCGATTTTTTTGAAATTTTGTGAACAAAAGAATAGCACGAAATATAAGTCAAAAATGTCATTGAAGCTGCACTGCTCTGCGCATGCGCAGAAGAAATTATGAAAATAAGCCTGAAAGGCTAGGATATTTCAGAGGAGGACCTGAACAGAGGGAAAGCCAACGTGCTTAAAGTTAGCATGAATGTTTTGTCACCCTTGGTAACAACAAAAGTCAGTGCGCATGCGCATTAGAACTTATGGTCATGGAGGCTATCTCGGGAGCCAATAGACCGATTTCGCTCAAATTTTTGCGAGTAAAAGCAGAATATCATCTGCTAATCCTAATTGATGGCATTATGACGCTGCACTATTATGCGCATGTGCAGTAAGAATTCTAAGGAATAATAGGCTATAAGGGATCATTTAGACCAGGAGACAAACAAACGGCATATTGACATGCTTCAGTCAACTATAACGGTATCTTTGCTCTCAATCACTGCAGACGTTACTGCGCATGCGGACTGGGACTTAGGGTAACCGAAGCTAACTCGTTAACAAATTGGCTGAATTGGGTGAAAATCTGCAGGTATAGGTGAATTACGGTCGGCAAACCCATCATATTTTATATTGTATCTCCTTTCTTCTGGTCATGCCCAGTCTTTACTTAACAAAACAACCATTATACGTGTGTTTTATTTATTTGATGACATGAACAGAGGGCAAACGTGGCGCAGTGTGCAGAGACATGCTAATTTAGGAAAACATGGGCTTACAAAGGGGATTGAATGGAGTCATAACGAGAACACAAGACCTAAAGTCCGAAAATTGTGTTGGTATAAGTATCATACTGCTGAAAACACTCGCCTGTCAATCGAACTGTTTGCCTAACGTACATTGTCACCGGCTTCTCCTGCGCCGGAGCGGCACCTGCCGAGGCCGCAGGCCGAGGTTGTTGTTGTTGTTGTTGTCTGTTCTGAGCGCTGGTATCAGAGACCTAAAACTTTTGTGGATAGAAGGCACTTCCAAATGAATAAGCACCACGGTTGTCAATTTTCAAAATTTTCAAAATTTTGCCCAGAATTTTGCATTATGTGATTTTTAACTTTTATTTTTCTATTTTTATTTGCTAATTCATCTAGAGTCTTCAAACTTGCACCCTTTTACATCAGGGAAATTTGTAGTTCACACAAAAAGTTGGAAAGAAAAAGCTTTAAATTTAGGGCTCTAAATTAGCTTTTAAACTTTGCACCCTAAATTTGGCATAAAACTCATGGTCTAAACTACAGGCTCGAAATATCTGAAGCTACAGCAGTTCAGGTTCTGAGTCAAATATCAACTTAAAGGCCGGTTTGTGCAGTACTGCACAAACACAGAAACAAAACAAAAACGGAAATTTAAGGGTCCTTTTTGGCCCATTCCGTGAAGGTCTGCATTTCCCAAAATATCATTCAAACCCTTATATCTTCCGATCTAATTGATAAAAATTAGTTCCCATTTCAGATAATAAGAGAGAATAGCCTCCTTTATTATATATTTAGAGATAAAAACTTTCAGACTGAAACTTTTTATTTTATAGGCAAAAATAAAATATAAGTTTTTAAAATTTTTATTCTCAGCCCCCTGGTTTCCAGACCATGATAGCTACGGTATTGAACTTAACACGGCTGGATAGAAAACTTCGTTGCCGTCATTTTTCTCACTCATACCCCCCACTTATCTCTTACGGCTTCCGCGCTATAAGCCGTAAAATGCATTTCAAAGTGGTAATTTTATCAGTTCATTTTTGCTTCACACCGGGGTTTAGGGTGGTTAGAGTCATTGGAGGGAAATGAAATTTTGCATGCAGCTAGGTAAGAGACATATGTCGACATTCCATCTGCATATATATCAATGAAACACCAAGTTACCTTTACTAACATGCCGTTTCTCCACGCATCGTTGTAGCAAATCACCACGCGTCACCCCTGCGTCCACGTCGCGGCAACGCCGGCGATCGGCGCGGCCGTTTCTGTTTATTTATGGTCTGGTAAAAAAGTACCCAACACTACCCATAATGCATCACAAGTAATTAGAGTACCGTAAAAGTCTGAGTTTACAATAAGAGTATTATGTTTCTGTTTTTGGACCATGGGTGGATCCAGGGAATAAGTAGGCTAGGTGCCCCCCCCCACCCTTCTCCCCCCATCCCCCTCCCCCAACCCCCCAATCGACCATCGGCGCCCTCTGAAATTGTAAAGACACGCCTCTCAAGGTCGATGACGCTCCCTGAAATGTCGCTTCCCATACGCGGATCCAGGATTGCCTATCGGGGGCGAGGTGGAAGGGGAAACTTCCTGGTGGGCGCTATCTACACCAGGGACGCCACTTTTGGCCGGAAAAACCTATCAAGTAGGCGCTAAAACCTATCAGTAGACCCCGATACCTGCATCTCGGGGAAAACGACATTTCAGGGGGTGCCATCGAACTTTCCAGGGGTTTCCGGGACAATTTCAGGGGGCGCTAAGATTCTATGGGGGCACCTGTCCCCTTTCCCCTTGGATCCGCCTATGTCGTTTCGGGGGCGGGGGGGGCACGGAGGTGGGGCGTTACTGGTGTGGGGGTAAGGAGATCGAGCATAAGCGGATCCAGGACATCAGCATGGGGGTAAGGGCTAAAGAGTTCGAGCATAGGCGGACCCAGGACATCAGTACGAGGGTGGGGCTAGGGAGTTAGAGCATAGGCGGATCCAGGACATCGGTACGAGGGTCGGGCTAGGGAGTTAGAGCATAGGCGGATCCAGGACATCGGTACGAGGGTCGGGCTAGGGAGTTAGAGCATAGGCGGATCCAGGACATTAGTACGGGGATGGGGCTAAGCAGCTGAGCATTAGCGGAATCAGGACATCAGTACGGGGTGAGACTCAGGGAGTTCCAGCATAGGCGGATCCAGGACATCAGTAGGGGGTAGGGGCTACGGAGTTCGAGCATAGGCGGATCCAGGATATTAGTACGGGGATGGGGCTAAGGAGCTCGAGCAGAGGCGGATCTAGGACATCAGTACGGCGGTGGGGCTAAGAAGCTCGAGCATAAGCGGATTCAGCTGATCAGTACGGGGGTGGGGCTCGGGAGCTCGAGCATAGTCGGATCCAGGACATCAGTAGGGGTGGGGGCTAAGTAGTTCGAGCATAGGCGGATCCAGGGCAGTACAGAGGTGGGGCTACGAAGTTCGAGCACAGGCGGATCCAGGACATCAGTAAGGGGGTGGGGCTAAGGAGCTCGAGCATAGGCGGATCCAGGACATCAGTGGGGGGGTAGGGGCTACGGAGTTCGAGCATAGGCGGATCCAAGACATCAGGAAGAAGGTGGGGCTAAGGAGCTCGAGCATAGGCGGATCCAGGACATCAGTAGGGGGTAGGGGCTAAGGAGTTCGAGCATATGCGGATCCAGGACATCAGTACGGAGGTGGGGCTAAGAAGTTCGAGCATAGGCGGATCCAGGACATCAGTACGGGGGTGGGGCTAAGGAGCTCCAGCAAAGGCGGATCCAGGCCTCAGTACGGGGGTGGGGCTAAGGAGCTCGAGCATAGGCGGATCCAGGACATCAGTACGGTGGTGGGGCTCGGGCGTTCCAGCATAGGCGGATCCAGGACATTAGTAGGGTGGTAGGGGATAAAGAGTTTGAGTATAGGCGAATCCAGGGCAGTACGGAGGTGGGGCTACGGAGTTCGAGCATAGGCAGATCCAGGACATCAGTTCGGGGGTGGGGCTAAGGAGCTCGAGCATAGGCGGATCCAGGACATCAGTGCAGGGGTGTGGGGCTAAGGAGCTCGAGCAAAGGCGGATCCAGGGCATCAGTACGGGGGTGGGGCTAAGGGGTTCGAGTATAGGCGGATAAAGGACATCAGTACAGGGGTGGGGCTAAGGAGCTCGAGCATAGGCGGATCCAGGACATCAGCAGAGGGGTAGGGGCTAAAGAGTTCGGGCATAGGCGGATCCAGGACATCAGTACGGGGGTGGGGCTAAGGAGCTCGAGCATAAGCGGAGCCAGGATATCAGTACGGGGTTAGAGGCTAAGGGGTTTGAGCATAGGCGGATCCAGCATATCGGTACGGGGATGGGGCTAAGGAGATCCAGCATAGGCGGATCCAGGACATCTGTACGGAGATGGGGCTAAGGAGCTCGAGCATAGGCGGATCCAGGACATCAGTATGGGTGTCGGGCTAAGGAGCTCGAGCAGAGGCGGATCCAGGACATCAGTACGGGGCCGGGGCTAAGGGGCTCGAGTATAGGCGGATCAAAGACATCAGTACGGGGGTGGGGCTAAGGAGCTCGAGCATAAGCGGATCCAGGACATCAAGAGGCTAAAGAGTTAAAACAGGTAGGGGCTAAAGAGTTAAAACATAAGCGGATCCAGGACATCAGTACGGGAGTGGGGCTAAGGAGCTCGAGCATAAGCGGATTCAGGACATCAGTACGTGGGTGGGGCTCGGGAGCTCGAGCATAGGCGGATCCAGGACATCAGTAGGGGTAGGGGCTAAGGAGTTCAAGCATAGGCGGGTCCAGGGCAGTATAGAGGTGGGGCTACGGAGTTCGAGCATAGGCAGATCCAGGACATATGTAAGGGGTTGGGGTAAGGAGCTCGAGCATAGGCGGATCCAGGACATCAGTTCGGTGGTGGGGCTGAGGTCTCGAGCTGGGGCATAACTCGGTAACAAATAGGCTGAATTTGGTGAAAATCTGCAGGTATGGGTGAAATACCGTCGGAAAACCCATCATATTTTATATTGTATCTCCTTTCTTCTCGTCATGCCCAGTCTTTGCTTAACAAAACAAACATTATGCGTGTGTTTATTTATTTGATGATATGAACAGAGGGCAAGCGTGGTGCAGTATGCAGAGACATGCTAATTTAGGAAAACATGGGCCTAGACAGGGGATTGAATGGAGCCATAATGAGAACACAAAACCTAAAACTCCAACATTGCGTTGTTATAAGTATCAAACTGCTGAAAAAACTCGCCTGTCAATCGAACTGTTTGGCTAACGTACATTGTCACCGGCTTCTCCTGCGCCAGAGCGGCACCTGCCGAGGCCGCAGGCCGAGGTTGTCCGTAGTAGTAGTTGTTGTCTGTTCTGAGGACTGGTATCAGATACTTGAAACTTGCAGGGATGAAAGGCAGGAACCCATAAAAAATCCCGACGGCTGCAGATTTTCGAATTTTGCAAAAACTTTTCCAAAATTTTGGATTATATTTTTCTAAACTTTTATTTTTCTATTTTTCTTATTTTTAGTCTACAGCTCTCAAACTTACACTCTTTTACACACAATCAATTACCAGTTGTTGCTCAAAGTTTGAAGTAAAAAATCCAAATTTGTACTTCCAAAATGATTTTTTGAAACTTTTACCTCCAACTTGTAGTGAAATGCATTACCAAAGTTATAAGTTCAGAAATATCTGAAGATATGATGCTAGGTGTTCCAAACTGGATTTTTACAGACAGAATGGACTGTGCATTACTGCATAGACACTAAACTGAACCAAAAGCATAATTTTGAAGGTCAGTTTTGGCCCTTTTTCCAAAACATTGCAATTATGGCCTAAAACTTTAAAACCGTATAACTTTCAAAATTCTGGACATTTTTGAACGCAGTTTTCTTTGTTGAGATGGGTATTGTCATTACAACAACATATTCTAAACTCAAATTTCTGAGTTAATGGGAAATATTTTTCTGCAAAAAATACAATATTTTTTTGTTTTTTTGGGAATTTATGACTATATATTTCCAAATTTTCTTTTCGAAATTGGTACCAAAAAAAAGCCCGGCTCAAGTTCTACAACCGTCTGCCTGACCATACCCGCGCGTCTCCCATAGGTTTTGAGCTATATGATGATAAAGACTGAATTTGATGCGGTTTTCATAGGTTGTAATAGATTCATCACGTGATAAAGTGCCTTTATACTCAACTGAGATATATGGCTCTCTCTATACTTGTAGTATGGGAAATTATGAGCTCTGCCGTTTTTGTTTCATGACGCTCCGACGACTAGTTCGCCACTGAGGGGCAAAATACTTCGGTCCCGTTTTTCCCGCAGCAGTAGTGACGTCATTCTGCCCTTCTTGCATGGACCTTCTGTGCTGCGGCAGTAGGCTGCAGCCGGTAAATGCGTGCAAGAAAGGCATAACATTTCTATCCGAGTGCATACAGCGGGTGGCTAGCCGGTCGGGGCGGACGGGAACCTGACTAGAGGGCAGAGGGTGCCGAGGCGTGTTTAGAGATCCGAGGAAGTGAGCAGTGATGCCCTCAGGCATCTAGGGAACGGTAGCAGGGTCCAGAGGCGTGCTGAGATAGCTCATGGGAGACATTTCGGACGGGGGAGCAGTGAGGATGGGGGCTGGTACGGGACTGGAGCCTTCCCCGCCATTGACTCGGAACAGCTTCTGTGTTTGTATTAACCATAGATATTCTGACATTGGGGGGGGAGTTCAGCCCCTAGCTCCGCCCATTGTATCTACCACCATTTGAATAGCCACCATGTATGTATATAAGCATATGAAAGATTGAAGATTTCGTTGCACTCCGTACCAAATTACCGAACAATATCAATGAGAGGCAATCGACCATGCAGATTTCGAATGTGGTATTCAGGTCAACAAAAGGTCACTGCGCATGCGCACTGGATTTAATGGTAACAGAGGCTATCTCGGCAACCTACGGGTCGATTTTTTTGAAATTTTGTGAACAAAAGAATAGCACGAAATATAAGTAAAAAATGTCATTGAAGCTGCACTGCTCTGCGCATGCGCAGAAGAAATTATGAAAATAAGCCTGAAAGGCGAGGATATTTCAGAGGAGGACCTGAACAGAGGGAAAGCCAACGTGCTTAAAGTTAGCATGAATGTTTTGTCACCCTTGGTAACAACAAAGGTCAGTGCGCATGCGCATTAGAACTTATGGTCATGGAGGCTATCTCGGGAGCCAATAGACCGATTTCGCTCAAATTTTTGCGAGTAAAAGCAGAATATCATCTGCTAATCCTAATTGATGGCATTATGACGCTGCACTATTATGCGCATGTGCAGTAGGAATTCTAAGGAATAATAGGCTATAAGGGATCATTTAGACCAGGAGACAAACAAACGGCATATTAACATGCTTCAGTCAACTATAACGGTATCTTTGCTCTCATTCACTGCAGACGTTACTGCGCATGCGGACTGGGACTTAGGGTAACCGAAGCTAACTCGTTAACAAATTGGCTGAATTGGGTGAAAATCTGCAGGTATAGGTGAAATACGGTCGGCAAACCCATCATATTTTATATTGTATCTCCTTTCTTCTGGTCATGCCCAGTCTTTACTTAACAAAACAACCATTATACGTGTGTTTATTTATTTGATGACATGAACAGAGGGCAAACGTGGCGCAGTGTGCAGAGACATGCTAATTTAGGAAAACATGGGCTTACAAAGGGGATTGAATGGAGTCATAACGAGAACACAAGACCTAAAGTCCGAAAATTGTGTTGGTATAAGTATCATACTGCTGAAAACACTCGCCTGTCAATCGAACTGTTTGCCTAACGTACATTGTCACCGGCTTCTCCTGCGCCGGAGCGGCACCTGCCGAGGCCGCAGGCCGAGGTTGTTGTTTGTTGTCTGTTCTGAAGCGCTGGTATCAGATACTTGAAACTTGCAGGGGATGAAAGGTAGGAACCCATAAAAAAAATCCCGACGGCTGCAGGTTTCGAATTTTGCAAAAACTTTCCCAAAATTTCCGGATTATGTTTTTCTAAACTTTTATTTTTCTATTTTTCTATTTCCTTTCTTTTTTTTTTTTTTAGTCTACAACTGCTCAAACTTACACCCTTACACAACAATCAATTACTCAGTTGCTGCTCAAAGTTTTGAAGCAAAAATTTCAAAATTTGTACTTCCAAAATGATTTTTTGAAACTTTTACCTCCTAACTTGTGAAATGCATTACCAAAAGTTGTCTGAAATATCTGAAGATATGATGCTTAGGTGTTCTTTTTTCAAACTGGATTTTTACGAGACAGAATGGACTGTGCATTACTGCATAGAGCACTAAACTGAACCAAAAGCATACTTTGGGAAGGTCAGTTTTGGCCCTTTTTCCAAAACATTGCAATTATGGCCCTAAAACTTCAAAATCATATAACTTCTTTTTTTTTCAAAATTCTGGACATTTTTTACGCTAGTTTTCTTTGTTTAGATGGGTATCTGGCATTACAACAACATATTCTAAATGTAAATT